>PVIU01010037.1:0-72396 GCA_004026605.1 Ondatra zibethicus
TTTACCTTCTAGTACTTTCTGTAAGGCTGGGTTCGTGGCTACATATTGCTTAAATTTGTTTTTATCCTGGAATATCTTGTTTTCCCCATCGATGGTGAAAGAAAGCTTTGCTGGGTATATTAGTCTGGGCTTGCATCCATGGTCTCTTAGTTTCTGCAGCACATCTATCCAAGACCTTCTAGCTTTCATGGTTTCCATAATCTAAAATGCTAGAAGCAAGATCAGAGCAAAAACAATATATGAAGTTAAGAAGAGATGAAACATGAGAAAACTTCTAATATCAACACAGGAATTTGGAAAGAAATTGTTAATAATCTGAAAATGATATATTTTATTTGAAAATAAGTAAAATGTGAAGCACAGTAAAAGTAAAATCAAAATAGCAGGTAGATTAAGCATGCTTTCATATCTTAATGTGTTTATGGACTTAACTTGAATTTAGATGTAAAGTTTGATAATAGTTTTTAATTCATATAAGACAATACATCTGGCTTTAAATTTTAGTCTTATTCTGTTTATGAGGAAACCATTAAATAACTTGATAGGACATTAAAAGTAATAAGTATGTAGCTTCCTTAAAAGCAGTTCTTTATTATTGAAATTGACAACATGACTTTCTTTTATTCTATGAGTTCATCATGAATTCTTCAATATTAATAAAAACAAGTTGATCTTAGTCCTTAAAGTACATACTAGTAAAGAGACAGATGGAATTCAAACTTGATCTTGCCGAGCATCTCCTCAATTAGAGTGTAAGAGTATCCGTTCTGGGAACCAGGGCAAACTCCTGACTTAGATGCCTGTCACTGAATACAGGTGCCTATATCATTACATATCCCCAAAAAAAGTGTCAAGCTGGTCATGTGAACTAATCACCAGGGTGCTACTTCAGTTTCTGTTCCTGAGCTCACCTTTTGCTGAATGCACTGCTAGGTTCAGAACAGAGCCTAAGGATATGGTTTGAACAATTTTAAGAGTTTCAAGGAGATTTGAAATTCCAGGAAATAATGAGTATAAGTACATGATATTATATATGTGCACTATGGTGTCAGTTCTTATATTTAGCCTTTTATATGAATCTACTCCTTTTCCTAAGAGCATTTAATTAATATGTCATAGATATCTATATATGTTCTTTATTCTATTTTTAAGCAATTAATCTTGTTTCATTCATTTCTTATTCTGTCAGGACACTTTTGCTAGTTACCTTCCTTCCTTCCCTCCCTCTATCCCTCCCTCCCTCCTTCTTTCCTTCCTCTTTTTCTGATATTGTAATATAATTACAACTTTCTTTCTTTCTTTTCCTCCCTTCCTCCCTTTGAACCCTCCCGTATTTCCCTTTTATTGCTTCCTTTTATTGAAAGCATGATTTTTTTAATACAATATATTTCAATTATGGTTTTTCATCTCCAACTCTGAGATTCTCCAGTGAGACTCTATCAGAAATAACTTATTTTTCATTTGCTAGTGGTTGTCAATTAGACATAGCTTCTAGGAGCTAGAAGGGATAGGGGCTTGTGTCCAGTTTTCCTCTCAGTGCTGGGGTCCCATCTGGATCATACACATGCAGGCTTTATGCTTACTGCCACAGTCTCTGTGAGATTATAAGTGCCTCCAGTTTAGCTGTATCTAGAATGCCTTGCATTTTTAGTGTCCTCAATCTGCTCTGGCTCTTATAATATTCCTATCTTCTCTTCCATAAGGTTCCCTAAACCTTGAAGGGAGGGATTTTATAGACATACCATAGTTAGGACTGGAGAGATGGCTCAGCCAATAAAGGCTATTCTTACAACCCAAAATATAAGAAATATCCCATTTATGACTTAGAGTTCTGAGGTCTCTCACTCTTTGCACATTACATTTTCCAGCTGAGAAGTTTCTGCATTTATTCCCATCTATTGAAGAAAGAATTTTCTCTGTGATGTCCAAGCAAACACTGATTTATGAGTACAGCAAACGTATCATTAGGATTCATTTTATGGCCATGTTCTTTTAGTAGAACAGTAGTATTTGGCCTCGAGGTCCTTGGGCAATGTGGTCACTGATTCTATACCACACAAGCATTTTCAAGAGTCAGTTCCATCTCATAGAGTATGCCTAAAATCAAATCAGACTGGTTGCTTACCCCCAAAATCTTTGTGTCACTATCACAGAAGCATATCTTGCAGGCAGGTTACCATTGTTAATTGAAGAATTCATAACTGAGTTGATATTTACCTTTCTCCTTTTACCATGAACACTAGTCCATCTAGGTGAAGAATCCAGGTAGGCAGCAGTTAAACTTCTCCATGTTCAGTTTTTTGTGTTGGTATTGTCTCCAGCAAGAGGGCCTTACTGTGAGTTTGTGGAGAGCAACTAGTAGCCTAGGTTGCTTGGATTTCTCATGGAGTCCCTTTTGTCCAATGACTCAATCAGATGTAACACATTCCTGGCACTAGAATCTTCATTTAGTGACAAGATATGTCCAGCTAGGGTTATGTCTCCCATGTAATTTGTAAATTTCATTCAGATCACCTTCATACATGTATATATTTTACAGTGTCTCTAATGAATTAGTTTTTGATATGACTCCACAAATCGCCTTCAGTTTTCACAGAACTTCCCAATATTTCCTCCCTTATACCACTCTTTCTTCTTCCCCCTCATTTGATCCTCCTATTATTATTCCTCTGTGTTTATCCAAAACTATCCATTATATTTCCCCTTCTTAGGGAGATCCATCACCCCCCCACAAACCTATTTATTACTCAATATGTAACTTCTAAGGTTATATAGATTGTAGCTTGCTTATCAAAGAATTAACAGCCAAAATCTACATATGAGCAAACACATTACATATTTGTCTTTCTGAGACTAGGTTAATGCTGTAGGACAATGGTCTTGTACCATGTAAAGATTTATCACTTGTATTGGTTTACTAAAATGCTGATTAGCCAGTGAGGCAGGAAGTGTAGGTGGGGCAACCAGACTAGGAGAATTCTGGGAAGCAGAAGGGCTCAGTCTGCAGTCATCACCCAGATGCAGAGGAAACAAGATGAGAATCCCTCACTGATAAAAGGTGCCAAGCCATGTGGCTAATACAGAAAAGAATTATGGGTTAACATGTAAGGGTTAGTTACTATGAAGCCTGAACTAATAGGCCAACCAGTTTATAATTACTGAGGCCTCTGTGTGTTTTTGGGACTGAACAGCTGTGGAACTAGGCAGGACAGAAAGCTCCATCAATAGGTTACCTCACTCTGAATGTATTGTCTTTTCTAGTTCCATCCAATTTCTTGTGAATCTCATGTTTTTAAACAGCAAAATAATATTACATTGTATAAATGTACTACATTGTCTTTATCTATTCTTCCACAGACAAATAGTATGTTTCCAAATTATGGCTTTTATGAATAAAGCAACAATGGACATAGTTGTTTGAGCAATGGGCTCTGTAGTAGGGTGAAGGGTCCTTTTGGTATAAGGTAAAGAGGGCTATAGCTGGATCTTGGAGTAGATCTATTCTCATCTTTATAAGGAATCACCACACTAGTTTCTCTAGTGGCTGTACAAGTTTATATTCCTAGCAGGAGTAGATGAGTGTTCCCCTACTTTGTTTGGGTTTCCAATTCAATTTTATTCAATAGGGTGCCAGTTTTATGAAACTACCATGTTGTTTTTATTATTACAGCTCCTCAGTAAAATTTGAGATCAGGGATGCTGAACTTTCAGCATTCTCTTCTTATTTAAGATAGTTTTAGCTGTCGTGTGTCTGTGGGGGGGGAGTTTTAGCTGTCGTGTGTTTGTGTGTGTGTGCGTGTGTATGTGTGTGTGTGTTTGTGTCTGTGTGTACCTGTGTGCATGTTTCCATGTGAAGCTGCAAAGATTCAAAATCTGTGAAGAAGTTTTTGGAATTTTGATGGGGATTGCATTGAATCTATACATTGCTTTAGGTAAGATGGCCATTTTTACTGTATTAATATTATTGAAACTGAGCATGTAAGATCTTTCTATCTTTTGGTACTTCTTCAATTTCTTTCTTCAATGTCTTAAAATTTTATCATGCAAGTCTTTCACTTTCTTTAGAGTTACCCAAGATATTTTTGAATATTTGAAGCTATTGTGAAAGGTGTTTTTTTCCAATTTCATTTTCAATCTGTTTGTCATTTGTAGATAGGAAGGCTACTGATTTTTGTGTGTAAATTTGAATCTTCTACTTTGCTAAAAATGCATATTAGCTCTATAATTTTCTTTATGGAATTTTTAGAGTCAGTTATATAATTTGGCTTCTTCCCTCGCTGTTTGTATAATCTTGATCTCCTTCAGTTATCTCTACCTAGAACTTCTAGTATTATATTGAATAGATATGGAAAAGAGTGGCCAACCCTGTCTTGTTTCTGATTTTACTGGAAATGTTTTGAGCTTGTCTGTATTTAGAATGATGTTGGTTGTGGGCTTGCTGCAAATTGGTTCTACTATTTTGAGATACTCCCCTGTATTCCTAAGCTCTCTAGAACATTTTTTCATGAAATGGTGTTAAAATTTTTCATAGGCATTTTTTTGCATCTAATGAAATGAACATTTTTTAGTTTAGTTTGTAGATTGCATTTGTCAATTGATATAAATTAACCATCCCTACATCTCTGGCATAAAACCTACTCGGTCATGCTGGATAAAATTTTTGATGTGTTATTAGATTCAATTTGCAAGCATTTTGTTGAAAACTTTGCATTTATGTTGAAATGGAAAATTTATTTGTAATTCTTCTTTGCTGGGTCTTTATATTCCTTATGTATCAGGGAACTGTGTTCTTGTAAAAAGAATTGGACAATGTTCCTGTTGTTTCTCTTTTGTGTAATAATTTGAGGAATTTTGGCATTAATTCTGCAGTGAAAGTCTAGTAGAATTCTGCATTACATCCGTTTGATCTGGCCCTTTTATGGTTTGTGTACTTTTAATTATTTCTTCTATTTTACTTGCAGTCATAGGTCTACTTGAATTGCCTATCTTTATTTGATAGTAGGTGGTATATATGAAGAGAATTATCCACTTTTTGTAGAATTTCCAATGTGGTAGAATATGAGATTTTAGGGTATGTTCTTATGATACTCTAAACTCCCTTTGTGTCTGTGGTTATGTCCCCTTTTTTATCTTTAATTTTGCTAATTAGATCTTCTTACTATGCTTTTTAGTTAATTTGGCTAATGTTTTGCCAACTTTACTGCTCTTTCTTAAAGAACAAACTCTGTCTTATTGCTACTTTATATCATCTTTCTTTGTTTCTATTTCACCGATTTCAGTCCTGAGTTTGATTATTGCTTACTGCCAACACTTTTTGGATTTATTGCTTTTACTTTTCCCTGCTCGAACTTTCAGGTGTGATATTTGGTTACTAATATGAGATCGCTCCAGTTATTTTTATGTGGCCAATTAGTGCTATGAACTTGCCTCTTAGAATCACCTTCATTGTGTCCCATTAGTTTGGGTAGTTGTGTTTGTATTTTCATTCAATTCTAAAAATGTTTTAATTTCATTTTTAACTTCTATCATGACCCACTTTTCTTTCACCAGGGGGTTGGCTCAGTTTCCATGAGTTTGTAAATTTTTGTTGTTCTTCATATCCAGATTTTATCCATGGTAATCAAAAAGAATGCAAGGTATTATTTTAATTTTTTATATCTGTAGAGATTTGCTTTTTGCAAGGTATTATTTTTAATTGTGTGTATTTATTGAGAAAAGTTCCTTGAGATACTGAGAAGAGGGTGTACTCCTTTGTATTTGGGTGAAACGTAAATTCTACAAATTTCTGTTAGGATCATCTGGTTTATAACACCATTTAGACCCAGCATTTCTTTGTTTAGTTTTGTCAGGATGATCTGTATGGGTGAGAATTGGTTCCTGAAGTCAACCATTATCACTGTGTGTGGGTCACTTTGTTCTTTTAGTTGTAGCAGTTCTTTTATGAATTTGGGTGCCCTTGTGTTTGGTGCATATATGTTGAGAATTGCAATATCCTTTTGATGGATTATTCCTTTGATGAATATGTAATGTCCTGCCCCATTTCTTCTGAGTAGTTTTGAGTTGAAGTCTATTTTGTTAAATATTAAAATGACTAAACTGGCTTGCTTCTTAGGTACCTTTCCTTTGAATATCATACCTAAAAGTAAAAGTACTTTGCCCTGCAGTGATTTCTATCCATGATGTCAAGGTGTGTTGCTTGGATTTCGTAGAAGGTTGTATTCTGCTTTTTGATCATTCTGTTAGTCTGTGTCTCTTTATTGGAGATTGAGAATATTGATATTGATACTTGTCAATGAGTAATTTTTGTTGATCCTTTTTATTGTGTTGTTGTGGTAGAGGCTTCCCCAACCTATTTTTTTGAATTGTTTATTTGGGGTTATTTATTTCTTGCTGGATGAGATTAACCTCTTCAGGTTGATGTTTTCCTAGTACCTAAGTACCTAAATTTAGTTTTATTGTTGAATGTTTTTCTTTCTTCATTTATTGAAATTGAAAACATTTCTGGTTCTGAGCTGGAAGAAAATTCATCCAGGACCTTCTGGCTTTTAGAGTCTCCAATGAAAAGTCAAGTGTTAGTCTAATAGATCTGCTTTCATAATTTATTTGGTCATTTTTTATCATTTAATACTTTTTTGGTATAACACATTTAGTATCTTGACTGTTATATGTTGTGGGGAATTGTTTTCCTGATCCTGTTCCTTTGGTGTTCTGTATGCTTCTTGAATCTTGATAAGTACTTTTTTTTTATTATTAGGTTGGGGAAATTTACTTCTACGAATTTATTGAAAATAATTTTCTGTGCCTTTGTTCTGAGCTTCTTTTCCTTACTCTATTTCTATTGGTGGAACTCATATTTTCCTAGTATCCTAGATCTTTTGGATGTTTTGTGCCTTGCTTCTTTAAGATTTAATATTTTCTTTGACCAAGGTATCAATTTCTTCTATCTTGTTTTCATTGCCTCATGTCTTGTACTCTCTTGGTAAGATAACTCTAAGATATCTGCTTGAATTCCTAAGTTTTTACTCTCCAGTTTTGTCTCAGTTTTGGGTTTTCTTTATATATTCCATTACCACTTTCATGTCTTGAACAGTCTTTATCTCATTATACTCTTTACTTGACTATTTTTAGATTTCATAAATGTATTTATTTCTATCTTCTCAAAGGTCTCTTATAATATTCCTAATAACTATTTTGAGTTCTTGTGTTCTGCTTCAGCTATATTGCATATCCCAAGGCCTACTCTACTATAGCAGAGTTGTTAGTCTAGTGGAAACATATTGTTTGTCTGTTATTAACTTGTTTTTATGCTGCTGTCTAAGCATCTGCTTTTAGATGGTTATAGTTTTTGGTGCTGATATCTGGTCTTGCATTTGTTGGTAGGTATTTCATTCCTTGGTTTCTGTTTCTCTCTCTTGTCTTTAGGAGTGTGGAGGCTGTGACTTGCCTGGTAAAGAATGATTCAGAGATACTTTCAAGTGTGGCTACTGTAGGTCCTGCATAGAATTTATTCCTAGGTATTGAGAGCTGACACTAAGAAAAAGGGGTTTGAATAGGAGATGGGGGATGCTAAGAAGGTTGAAAGGAAGAAAAATATCTGAGTGTGATCCTAGGATCAACATGTACTCCTGGGGATGGAAGCAGAGAGGAAGGAGGGACCACAGCAAGGTTTATGCTACAAAGGTGGGAGCAAGACTGGGGAACTGGAATTGAAGAGTAGGAAGGAAAGTTAAGATTGCCAACTATTTTCTAGCCCTTGTGGCGAGTGGGTTCTCAGGGATCTTCTGAGGGAGTTGGTGATTGATCCAAAGGGCCATATTCCCCTTCCTGCTGTTCACAGTCTTTTGTTGTTGTTGCCTAATTGTCATTTTACACACACACACACACACACACACACACACACACACACACACACACACACACACACACACACACAGTCCCATATGTAACCTGTTCCATTTGTATAAGGTTACTTGCATGCATGTTTTCAAGCCTGACCATTTGACATTAAATAACCAATTGTGCTTTTCCCTGGGGTGTTTTTCTACCTCTCCCATTCTTAGCATTCCCTAGATGCCTGTGGTAGGGTTGAAACTTCATTAGAAATTTCCATTTACTTTGGAATATTTATTTATTTATTTTCTTTTTTTATATTCTTTTATTTTTTTAATTCAAAAAATTTACATTTCTTCCCCTTCTCCCAGTCCCCTCCCACTCCCCCACTAACCCTCCTCCTTCCCCCTGCTTCCTTAAAAGAGGGCATGGTACCCTGGCCTGTGGGAAGTCCAAGGCCCTCCCCCCTGCATCCTGGCTTAGGAAGGTGTGCATCCAAATAGACTAGGTTCCCAAAAAGATAATACATGCAGAAAAGATAGGTCCTAGTGTCATTGTTGATGGCTTCTCAGTCTGCCTCCATTGGCAGCCACATTCAGAGAGTCCAGTTTGATCACATGCTCATTCAGTTCCTGTCCAGCTGGATTTGGTGAGCTCCCATTAGTTCAGGCACACTGTCTCAGTGGGTGGACCAGCCCCTCACGGTCCTAACTTCCTTGCTCATCTTCTCCCACCTTCTGCTCTTCGACTGGACCTTGGGAGCTCAGTCCATTGCTCTGATGTGAATCTATCTCTAGGGTTTCTGTCTCTATCTCCATCCATTGGATGAAATTTCTATGGTGATGATCAAGATAGTCATCAATGTGACTATGGGACAAGGAATATTTATTTAACTCATATCCTTCCTGCCCTACTCTCAAGTTCTGGGATTGTAGGCATAAGCTACCTTAGCCAACATAACTGTTCATCATGCAAAAATAAAATTATATGAAGTGATAGTATTCACCTTTATATGTCATATAATTTTTGTTATAATCAATATCTAAATAAAAATTCAAGTCATTACATTTACAATTTTTCACCAGGGACTGGAAGCTATGTTTTAGAGATAAACTACACACTTAATGTTTTTGAGGAATGGCCTCATAGCACAGGATATAGTTTTTGAATAATGGAAGGTCGAATATCACACTAGATAAAGATACTGGCAATGAGAAGATAGTATCTGAAAGGTGATTTGACCTTGTAAAATAACATTAACATATCACATATGAGTAGCGTTTCCATTTTCGGCATGATTATCAAAGAACACAGGAAGGTTATATAAATCATTAAATTTAAGTTCATTTATAGCGTTGTGAATTTTATCTGACTGCCTCAGTGAAACACTCTGTGTGTCTTTGAAGCCCTTTGTATTAGGTTTGTCATCCACCCTAACATTTGTTACTGGAGAGTCTCAAATTCAGGTTGGTGTTCACAGAATTCTGGGCCACTGTTAAATATAATTTTCAAAAGTATGCTATGTGTGCTTCTAGTTTTGGTTTCTGTCCAATCACTAGGACCAGGATTTCATTGAGAATGGTGGGATGGTAATCAGTTATTGCAAGACTTAGTTTCTTTCTCAGATGTATCCTTAACTTTAATTTACCTAGGTCATTTCAAACTATCACAGAGCCTTACTCTTAGAATCTGTTTCTTTCTTTTCTATTACTCTTACTCAGCCACAACTGTGACAAAGCATATAGAGTAACTTCTATGAGTAACCTTATTTTTTCATGGTTTCAGAGGTTAAAGTCTATAGATAATTGGCCTGGTTAACATAGGTCTCTAGTGATATAGTGTATAATAGGCATCCTTCCTACAGGATGAAAATTAAAGAAAGATATAGGAAGGGACTAAGGTCCATCTCTTTTTTTCCTGAACAACTCATCTCTTAAAGCTCACACTAGATCATAGGAACATAAGCTGAGGATCAAATCATCAAAATCACAGAGGTGTTTGTAGAAATTTTAATTATATATATAACTGATCATAAATTTGAATCAAATCCACTGTGATCTTGAAATAGTACTTTTTATGTTATTGGCACTCTCCTTTATAAGTTGTTTCCACCAAGACTTCTCTACAATCCTAGCATTTAATTAAATCTACGGTTTTGACTACAAGTCTACACCATGACATACACTATTCTGAATGTAAAAATATAAAAATATTATAATTTCAGAGGTTATCATTTGTAATATGACTAATTTCTTAAGAAATTTTAAATAATGGATCAACAAGATAGTGATTTTATTTTCTGAAATACCAAGGTAGTTGAGTAAATAATAAATTCATACTAAGATCAAACTAGCTTGTAGTTAAGATTTTTGAGGGGGTAGTACAACAATGAAACTTAATGAAGTAAAAGAGAGTGTTAGGCATAATAATCAAATAGAAAGAGAATCAAAGCAAGCACACACAACTGATAGAACAAACTCTATTATGTGACAGTTGGCGTCGGGTGTCTCAAAATGTGTCAGACATTATCATGAGGATTTGGGAAGTCCTAAATTTGAGATACTGGATTTGTATATTAGGCAAGAACTTTAATGTTCAATTTATAGCTCTGTAAATTTTGGCTCCCATGCAGGAGAGGGATGTATGGAAGCTCCAGAGCTGATACACTCCCATCCTCATCTTTGGGGCTGATTTCAAATGTGGACCTTAAACTGTTGCCCCTATTGGATAGAGAATGACATTTTTACAGAAAAGTTTAGCCAATCAATCATTTTTTTTTTACCAAGAAACTAGACTCTCCAAACTCTGCTTCATAAGTTTGAAGGCCTACAAAACTTAATAATACTCCAAAAATAAAATTTATGATCAGAATGCTTCAATAACTATATTATGAAGGTTGTTAATAGCGTTAATTTAATGGAGAAGACTGGTAGAAAAAATTATCTTAAAGTTGATGTATTTCAACTTTTCTTTAAACTATCAGAGAGTAACACCCAAATCACCTGCCCAAACTTGAGTTATAGTCTTTGAGGAAAGAAACAAAGTTGAATCATGAAGTGATTGTCTACTGCTTGGGGTAGAGGTATTTTCTGAGGCTGCACCAACTTCTTTGGAATATGGCTTAGTATTTATTGTTTAGTGAAAGTAGCAAAATAAAAAAATAAGACTCTATAGATTCTGTTACACAATCACTGCAAATGATCTGTACACAGTGTGTATTTTCTCTTATTCTAGGATGTGTTATCTTAAAAGAGCCTCAGATCAAGATTGATTTCTTAATATTATATAAGCCTTTAAATATGTTAAGAAAATTTCACTCTTAATGCATATAATACTACAATATCCTGGGAAATCTTTTCTTGATTAAAATTAAAAGAATCTATTAAATTACTTTTGTTAATGAAATTGTATTCTGAACTGGTTTAGAGGGTTAGGGCACTTGCAGTTCTTTCAGAGGACTTAGGTTCCATTTCAGAACCTTGTGGTGGCACACAACCACCTGTAATTCCAAGTCTAGCGCATCTGATCCTCCACTTCTGATCTTACTGGCACCAGGCACACATACACTATATGTACACACACCCAGACCAAAATAACCTCAAAAATAAGTAGATATAGAAGGAATTTTAAAATAGTACAAATATGTATTTTCCTTTTATTAAAAATAGGTTTTTTTTTTGCACAGAATAAATCCTGATAAGTTTCCCCACATTCTACTCCTCCCAGTTCCTTCCAACCTCCACTGCCATTGGGATCCACCCCTTTTCTGTCTCTCATTAGAAAAACCAACTGTGTCTAAGGGATTAAATAAAAAAAGGCAAAACAAAACCTAGTATAGCTGAATAGCACAAAACAAACAAAAGGAAAAGAGCTGAGGGAAATGCACAGGAAGTAGATATAGATACAGAGACACACTCATTTCTGCACTCTGAAAAAAGCAAAAAAACTCTAAAATTGAAGAAGCTTCCAGTTTAAATATGTGGTAAAAAGAGATAAAAATATATAAATAAAATAATAAAAAGATAAAATTTTAAAAGTTGTCCTGATACGTGATTGTGAAACAAGGAAGAGCCATTGAGTTCATTTTTTGTTGACCATCTAAAGTGTATATGCCTGTGCATAAAATTCAGTTTATATTTTTTGCCTTTGAGACTGCAGATCTCTGAAGCAGCCACATCTTCAATGCTAGGCATCATTGGAATGACTGTACCTGCTCCATTTCATGGGGGCATCTCTATTTCTTTCTCAGTAACCTCTGCCACCATTAAGACAGTCACAACTTGCCTGCTTCCTCTCTTCTATTTCCATCTCTAGAAACATTTCTTGCTCACATGCTGGTTAGAAATGTTTTAGTGGCATGGTAGTCAGTTATTAGTTACGTATGTTTTTAGCTCATTAAATTCTACTGTGACTGTAATTAATTCTGACTATGTTCTTGAGTGCAGAAAATAAACCTTCTCAGTTTGTGCACTATGGTGGCATCAAACCCCATATTTAGCCCAGACTGTTTCTGAAATCATAGCAACCTTGTCTCAGTGCTGGTACTCAAGGCATGTGACACTGTACCTCACATAAAACTATGCAACCTATAATATGGCGTCTAATGCTTTTGAATAAGAATGCGATGTGTTTTTAAATATATCTTTGAACTAACAGATAAGTAAATGGGAAGAACCTATTAAAATGTTTGTTATCATGAGTGTTTAGGTTATTTTTATATTGTAATATAGTTACATTTTAAACTATTTTATTATTATTAACCTAACTTTATGAAAAGATTAGAAATATCAGATTAAACATTTCAAACAATTACCTATAGGGAGTTAGAAAAGAAATAAACTTTACCATTTATGATTGAATTGCAAACATAACTATCTTTAGAGAAGTTCTAATTTCTTCATTACTGTGGCATTCATTCAGTATTTAAAAGGTACAACTTTACCCATAAATTCAACAAAAACTGATTTGTAAATAAGCACATTTAGTTACAGGGTCAAAATCAAACTTAACTAAATATCACTGGCATTAACTCCCTCAGGAATTGACTTCTACAAACATTTATTAGGGTCTCTTCTGCTAAGCAGCTTTCTCAATCCAGCTAGAGTACTGTACCCTCTAAAACATACACATCCACTTGTTTATCGAGGCTTGTATGTTCTGCATGTGAAACTGTTTCTGCTTTTTAATTAAAAAGACACAGCATGTTCATTTCATTGCAAGCTAATTATTTACATGCTTATTTTAATATAATATAATTTTTGAAAAAATACTTTGATAGAAAATTAAAAATTTGGCAAGAATATATTCATATGCATGGATCTTTACATTTGTTTGTAAGTATCATTTCCAAAGGCTACCAAGTTGTGACTCACTTTACATATATTTGAGGCACTGGGTTTTATTTATTGTTTAAGCTCAAAAAGAGTAGAATTTTCTCATTACTCTGCCAGCAGGAAAAAGATAACAAGTACTTCTAGTTTTTTTTCAGAAGACTATGAAAAGACTTCTTTATGTACACACAGCCATGATTATTATAGAAACTAAAGCATAAATCCACACTGTAGTGTATTTTAAGATGGGATTTTCACACACATGGTAGACCAATTACCTTCTGCAGGATCTTTCTACCTCTTTACCTTGCAAAAATAAAGTTGATCTCATGAGATCTTTCTGTGCTGCATAACATCAAATAAGAGACAATGCTATTTACAGCCTAATTACCACACATATTTATAACCAAACAGACTCTATCACCTGACCACCTCTGGCTAGTTTCCATGCTTGGACTCCCTGTAGGTGGAGTGAGTTTGGTCAGAAGCTCACAGAGGACAACAACAGAGCAAAGGTCCTAAGGGTGATAGCATCCAGTCCTGATGGCATCAGTCCTGCTGTCATTGTCTCTAAGCAAAAACATCACTGGAAATATTTCTATTTGCATGCTATCCTTTTCTGTGACTCAGACAATTTACAACTACATGCATTTATTACTTAGATGCTAAATAAAAGCTAAACTTAAGAATTACAAATAGATTTCTTAAGGATACCAGAAAATGGAAGGAGCGCCCATGCTCCTGGATTGGTAGAATCACTTTAGTAAAAATGGCAATTCTACCAAAGGCAATCTATAGATTCAATGCAATCCCTATCAAAATCCCAACAAAACTCTTCACAGACCTTGAGAGAAAAATAATCAACTTTATATGGAAAAACAAAAAGCCCAGGATAGCCAAAACAACACTATGCAATAAAGGAACTTCTGGAGGCATTACCATCCCTGACTTCAAACTCTATTACAGAGCTACAGTAATGAAAACAGCTTGGTATTGGCATAAAAACAGAGACGTTGACCAATGGAATCGAATCGAAGACCCGGATATTAATCCACAAACCTGTGAACACCTCATATTTGACAAAGAAGTTAAAATTATACAATGGAAGAAAGAAAACATCTTTAACAAATGGTGCTGGCATAACTGGGTGTCAACCTACAGGAGAAATAAAATAGATCCTTATCTATCACCATGCACAAAAATCAAGTCCAAATGGATTAAGCCCTCAATATAAATCCAACCACACTGAACCTGATAGAAGAGAAAGTGGGAATTAGCCTGCAAAACTTGGGCACAGGAGACCACATCATGTGTATAACCCCAGTGGCACAGACAATAAGAACAACAATGAACAAATGTGACCTGAAACTGAGGAGCTTCTGTAAAGCAAAGGACACAGTCAATAAGACAAAAAGGCAGCTTACTGAATGGGAGAAGATCTTCACCAACCCCACATCAGACAAAGGTCTGATCTCCAAAATATACAAAGAACTCAAGAAACTAGACATTAAAATTCTAAATAACCCAATTAAAATACGGGGTAATGATCTGAACAGAGAATCCTCAAAGAAGAAGCTCAAATGTCCAAAAGATACTTAAGGTCATGTTCAACTTCCTTAGCCATCAGGGAAATGCAAATCAAAACAACTCTGAGATACCATCTTACACCTGTCAGAATGGCTAAAATCAAAAACACCAAGGATAGCCTATGTTGGAGAGGATGTGAAGTAAGGGGAACACTCATCCATTGCTGGTGGGAATGCAAACTGGTCCAACCACTTTGGAAATCAGTGTGGCATTTCTCAGGAAATTGGGAATCATCCTACCTCAGGATCCAGCAATACCACTCTTGGGAATATACCCAAGAGATGCCCAACCATTCTACAAAAGCATTTGTTCAACTATGTTCATAGCAGCATTATTTGTAATAGCCAGAACCTAGAAACAACCGAGGTGCCCCTCATGGAATAATGGATCAAGAAAATGTGGAATATTTACACATTAGAATACTACTCAGCAGTAAAAAACAATGACATCTTGAATTTTGCATGCAAATGGATGGAAATTGAAAACACTATCCTTAGTGAGATAATCCAGACCCAAAAAGATGAATATGGTATGCACTCACTCATTAGTGGACTCTAGCCATAAACAAAGGACAATTAAGCCTATAGTTCACAAACCTAGAGAAGCCAAATAGCAAGGTGAACCCAAAGACAAACATATATAGATCCTCCTGGAAACTGGAAGCAAACAAGATCGCTGGGCAAAAGTTGGGAGCACAGGGGTGGGGGTAGGGGTGGGAAGGGATTGGGGGAAGGAGAGAGGAGGGAAGGAGAAGGGAGAAGGGAAGGACTGGGGAGAGCTTGTGGGGTGGGAGGGTGGAGATAGAGGAAGGGCAGATGTTGGAGCAGGGAAGAAGTTATCTACATTAAGGGAGCCATTTTAGGGTTGGCAGGAGACTTGGCTCTAGGGAGTATCCCAGGTGTCCACGGGGATGTCCCCAGCTAGGTCCTTGGGCAGCAGAGGAGAAGGTGCCTGAACTGGCCTTGTCTCATAGTCACACTGATGAATATCTTGACTATCACCATAGAAATTTGGTCTGATGAACAGAGACCCACATCTACATCATAGCAATGGACTGAACTTCCAAGGTCCAGTTGAAGAGCAGAAGGAAGGAGAAGATGAGCAATGAAGTCAGGGCTGCGAGGGGTTGGTCCACCCACCGAGACAGTGTGCCTGATCTAATTGGAGCTCACCAAATCCAGCTAGACTGGGACTGAATGAGCATGTGATCAAACCGGACTCTCTAAATCTGGCTGTCAATGGGGACGGACTGAGAAGCCATCGATAATGGCACACGGACTTCTCTCTTCTGCATGTAATGGCTTTTTGGGACCCAGTTTACATGGAGGCACACCTTCCTAGGATGGCATGGAGGGGGAGGGCCATGGACTTCCCACAGGGCAGGGTACCTTGCCTTCTCTTAAGGATGGAAGGGGAGGGAGGAGGGTTAGTGGGGGAGCGGGAGGGAAATAGGACACGGGGAGGAAGTGTCAGTTTTGAGTGGAAAAATAAAAAAAGAAATAAATATGATTTACTTATTAAAGTATGTCTAGTTTAATTATGCAACAGTCACTCATTTAAAGATGTATTCTATAGACATAAGTGTATCCAAATAAAATAAACAACAAATGCTAAAAAGGAAAAAAAAGAATTCCAAATAGATGAAACATAACATCACTGTACTTATATATTCAAGTGACCTTTAAGTGCTAATATTACCTAGATGTTTATGTGCTGTAAATACTGCAGCTTTGGGTAATACCAAAAAGTTCCTACAATTAGAAGTTTCCCTTCCAAAAGGTAATACAAGTGGCAAACCAATAATCTAATAATGTGTAAAAACAAGGAACGTAATGGTTATGACATAAGAGAAAATGATCAGAGAAATAACGTTCAAAATTCACATCTTAATGTCTGGCGAGTTTTTGAGAATTTGACTGGATGAGCAGAAGTAGATGAGGGAAACACTTTAAACAAAAGACAATTTCTCCAGTTGAGAAGTAAGAGTTGCAGAATTTACAAGTATCAGCAGAAAAGTGATATAAGGTGGAATATACTTTAAAGTTTAAGGTTTTAGGACTCCAAATTGATATGGGATTCCCTTCTTTATGCTATTAATATGTCTTATTACTATTGGTTAGTAAAGAAGCTGCTTTGACCTATGGCAGTTCAGAATATAGCTAGGTGAGTAAACTAAACTGAATGCAAGAAGAAAGAAGGCTGAGTCAGGTAGATGTCATTTATCTGCCCAAGAAGCAAGATGTGAGGTAAGAAACCACAATCTTCATGGTAAAATATAAAATAACAGAAATGTGTGAATTTGAGATCTAAGAGCTAGCTAGGAATAGACAAATAAATAGGAAAATTTCCAAAAACAAGTAGATAAAGTGAAATATGACCCAAACAATGTTTCTTATTTAAGAAATAAATCATATGTGATCTAGTTATAGATGAAATACATTGAATAAAATGTCTAACCTTATCTAAAGAATCTGATACAATGGAAAAAGAAAACTTCATTATTGCTGTGTGGTTGTGGCACACACCTTTAGTGTAAGCTCTCAGGAGGCAGAAGCAGGCAGATTTCTGTGAGTTTAAGACTAGCCTGGTCTACAAAGTTAGTTCCAGAACAGCCAAGGCTGTTATACAGAAAACCCCTGTCACATAAAACCGAACAGAAAGAAAGAAAGAAAGAAAGAAAAGAGAGAAACTCATTATTAGCAATTATTTTATTTAAAAATTGTGATGTAGAATCAAGCTTTAAAAGAATGTCAAATATTGACTGAACTACTGAATAACTAACTAACTGTTATTTTACTAGTTATAATACTTAGTATGCTGCAGAGAAGCCAGCACCAGAGTTTGTAGGATGAGATTCTTCATTCTGTATAAAGGAAGACTTTTAAAATATGCTCTTAAAGTACTTGCATGATAGCTCATCAATTAGTTGATATTATACTCACTGCATCCATAGTGCCCATATCTCTCGCCGTGGGAGTGAGTGCAACAAGAGTTTCCTAATATCCTATACTCTGTATCTTTTCACATTAATATCTACAAGTACCCTTAGGGGTTTTTCATCATCTTTATTCTTCTAATTATTGCACCTATTAATCAAGGCATATATTTTTCTATAATATCATGTTAATTACCAACATACCTCACATTTACACAATTATTTTTGGGACAATTTCCGTGGCAACATTTCATGGCTAATAGGAAGCAATTTGCTTTCTTTTATTAACTGCATTAAAACTTCATGCCCTAAACATCATCGACGGTAAACATTTGATTCTGCTCAAATTTAATGCGCTGAGGCATTTTGCTGTGCTGTATTAGGTTTATTTATGTGCTGTGTTCTGCATTGTTAGCTGCTAATGAGACTTCAACTCTTATTGCTCTAAGGCCTGAACACTAACCTCATTTTAATGAGTTCATTATTTGCTGTCTTCTGAAAGGAAGACAACAAATTTTCCTTTTAATTAAAGGTCAAAACACCTCTGGCAAAGGAAAGGGAAGAGGTTATCCAACGTTCGAGAAACTGAGCGATAGCTCTTTCAGTTTTCTGAGCTAAGCAGTATCAGTGTGAACTAGTGTAGACTGTGATATGTTTTTAAGAATATAGAGTGTCCATCCATCAATCTATAGGACCCAAGTACAGGTAAATTGAGGGCAAATGAAAACACTAAAACACGATACTCAGTGTGTAAGTCTTTGTAAAAAATGAAAGTCAGCCAAAGTAATTAAAGAAGCTTTACTCTTTACCAAAAAGGGGCATGTGGATCAATACCAATGAAGAAGAAAGATTGCTATGCGCATGACAAATTAGATATGGAATAGAGGGAACATATGCAATATTAATTCAGACAATAAAAATATTTTGACTATTTTATCATAGAAAGGAAAGCAAAGGTAAATCATTTTTAAGGGAACTGATTTTAAATATATTTAAAATACATGAATCCAGTAAGAATATATATTCAGATGAAATAATCTTTTAAGTGTAAGCACTCCTGTGGATATCGCAGGTACCAAACAACACTAACCTCAGGAGAAAGCTGAAATGTCATCACATACAATCTACCACAGGAGGAAGTATGAGCCAGTTAATTATGGAAAGTTTACTAGAAATAAAATCAAGAAATATGAACATAATAATCAGGTGAAATGTTTTTACTTTAGATATTTATGTGGTTTCATTAAAAAATCAAGCTGTATTCATTTTTTTGTGTGGAGACATCATCATTCTTTCCATGTGGCTATTTTCTAGTTAGTATTTGGTTTGTGTGGTGATGGGAGTTAAACCCAGGTCTTCATATATACTAGGCAAACATTCTGCCCTGAGCTGCTCCAGAGGCCCACGACTCAAATTGTTAGTAATTTTGCTTGAATATTTTCACAAATATTGCAAATCTAACGTGCAGAGTACCCATGTACCCAATACTTACTGCATTTTACATATATTAGTGATGACCTTCGTCATAATTGTTAAGAAATATTGATACGTGCTTAGAGCCCATACTTCATTCATTCCTTTTTCTTATATTAATTTTCTGTCACAGCTCTCAGATGCCACTTTACAATTAGTTGTTACACCTCCTCTGGCAACTCTTGACTGTGAGAGTCACAGCAAAAGCAAACAAACAAAAAATTGTAGGAATTTTAGAATCACAGCAAAAATGTAAAAGTTGTCATGAATTTAGACATTGTCCTCAATTTTTAACACCTTCTAGCCTTTTCTATTCCCATTTCTCAATATATTGGCTTATTGGTTATAAATGACACAGGCATATTGATATTATTATCATCATTAACCAATTCCACAGTTTAATAAAAAATAAATTGTGCTGTATGCTTTATAAATTTGGGTTAATATTTAAGGTCACATAACAGTCACCATTGCTTTTTCATTCAAATAATAAAGAAAATGGAGACTAGACTATATCTATAACCTAAACTAGTTTTCAGTCCCTTGAAGTCCACTGAACTCCACTGAGCCAATCTCCTACTCTCTTGGGAGCTACTGATTTTTGTTTCATTCATAGATGACCTTTTAAAAATGTCATTTAGTAGAGTTATTCAGTATGTACCTCTTAAGATTGACTTCTTGCCCTTAGCAGTATTAATTACAAGTCTCTTTACGTTTTTGTGGCTGAATGGTTCATTTCTTTTATCACAGAGGAACATTCATTGTCTGGATGAACCTCAGTTTTTTTTTTTTTTTTTGTATCCATTGACCTTTTGAAGGACATTTGGGTTACTTCCCAGTTCTGGTAATTCTGAGTAAAGCTGTTATAAACATTTATATGCAAAAACTTATATGGACATATATTCCCTACTCACTTGGTCAAATAAAAAGGAATGTATATCTAGATTGTACAATGAGACTATCTTAGCTTTGTAAGACTCATATAAACTGCCATCCAAAATAAATAAAATCGATTTTTATACACATAAAAGAAATCTGAAATGTGGCTTGACTGACAAAGTCTGCACCGTAGACCTGGAAAACCTCAGCTGTGCTGTTTTCTGGCTTTTTATTTATTTATTCTTTTACAGGTGTGCATTCCTTTGTTCATGAGTTATCATTACCATGCTTAGTCATTAGTGTAATTGGAGGAAGAATTTTTAAACTACTTTCTTCTTTTGTGCAGTCTAATTTAATCAAACATGTTCTTGAAGTCTGTAAATGCCTTTAGCCTGCTTAATAAACTATGATATTTAGCAATTACCTGAAAGGGAAGCTTTGAAGGCAGTTGTTACTGTCAAGCCTAGTTACTGTGACTCTTCCACATTCTCCTTCTCATGGTGTTGTTCATACAGTCTCTTACAAGAGATTGTGTGACATTAAAATCTAGTGGACGATCATTAGTCGTGGATGCTAAATATTATTTTAAGCAGCAGTATTTTTTTCTTAGTTCTAGAGGAGCATTAATCAACATCCCAAAACTTTGTTACTGTATTCCAATAATTTGTCTGTATTCAAACTATATTGAAGTAGTGCATGCATTGTAGTGAGTTTTCTGTTGCTATGATAAACTTCTCTGACAAAAGCAATATAATTGAGTAAACATTTGTATTGGCTTAGAGTTCCAAAGAGCATAACCCATCATGGCAATGAAGACATAGCAGTAGGCAGAGAAGTCATAGTTGCAGAAGCCAACTGTATTCATTGCATTCACACTCAGAAAGCAGAACACAACACAAACAGGAGAAAAGTACAGCTGCATCATATGGACCTGGGCCTGCCCCTTAATGATGGACTTCCTCCAGTGACACTGCCTCTTACAGAGTCCATAACCTTGTGAAGCAATGCTACCAGCTGGGGGCCTTGAGTTCCATCATGTGAGCCTACAGGATATCTTTTATTAAGAACCACAAAGGCATGCCAGAACTCTTTCTAACACTCCATGCTACACTGAAGTTAAGAGCACAGACAAGTCATAAGTCTATTGATGAGCTTACCACTTAGCCTTTATGGTCCCTTGATTCCTTCATTTCTTCATGTGTAGAATGCAGAATTAATAACATTCTTAAAATTATTACCAGGAAATTCTAAATATATTCTATTTCCAAAGGATCCTGTGCTGGAAATAGCTCTTCTAGACCAGGCTGGCCTTGAACTCATAGAGATCCTCCTGCCTCTGCCTCCTGAGTGCTGGGATTAAAGGCATGTGCCACCACCACCTGGCTACAATGGCTCTTAATAGGCACATTTTGTTACTATAAGATAAGTCATTCATCTGAAATCATGCATGATCTAGATTTATAACGTGATATTAACTCTGGGAAAAATATTGCACATATATGCTTCATCTATTTGCCTTTACCTCTCAAATATCTTTGTCCGTCATTGCTATCAAAACTTTGCTGGGACTGGGTGGTGGTAGTATATGCCTTTAACCCCAGTACTTGGGAGGCAGAAACAGGTGGAATTCTGTAAGTTTGAGGCCAACCTGGTCTATTCCAGGGCAGGCTCCAAAAGTACACAGAGAAAGCTTGCCTCAAAAAAAAATGCAACAGCAACAACAACAACAACAAAACAAACAAACAAAACTTTGATGGGGAGTGTTCACTACGAGAACTGGTAATCAAATTTTTGATATATATTAAAATCTTTCAGTAGCTTGCGAGTCCAGCTTAAAAAACTATCTGTCGGGGTTCAGGTCAAATATTACAGCTTGGCAAAGGGAACATAGAAAATTTCCTATCTGAGGGGAACAGAATGAACTCACACATGTGATGTGTGAGTCATGTTCTTTTTTCTTCTGCCTCTTTAATTCTCTTGTCATAATTGTCTATAATTCCTTAGCTCTAATTCTTAGTTCTAATTCTGTAGTTCTTAATCTTTTTCTAATTCTCTGTTTCAAATCTTTGTTCAAATTCTGTCTGCTTTTCTGTTTGCCTAGCTTACATGCATTTTTTTTAAAGGAAGCTTGACACAATAATAAAAAAAAACTACAAGTGTTGCATCTCATTGGTCAAAAGCACATTCCTTTGGGTGAGCAATAATGGCACAGCCCTTTACCATGGCAATGTAAAGTTTCAAGGTTTCTGGAGTAAGACTGTGACCAGAGAGCAGAGGCTCAGTACCCAGTAAGATAAGCATTAAGACAGGTCTTTCATCAACTAAACTTGGCAGGCAAAGAATTGGCACAATTTTTTTAGGCTGTTTTGTGTAAAGAACCTTGGTTAGACACCTGTGACCATGTGCATAACTGTAAAGTTTTTAGCTTAAGATTCATTTACAAAATCTTTAGTCTAGTTTAAACTTTCTCCAATCTAAATAGAACTAATTTGCGAAGTTTGTCTTAGACTGAGGAGAAATTACTATTTTCTTGTGTTAGTCTGAGTAAAAGGAACAAAGCAAGCTTTAAGTGTCTTACAGCCTGTGGAACAATAGGTCTAGTTATGAAGCATGGCCTAGTATATTTTCTGTATATCAAAATTACACATATTAATGAGAACTCATCTCCCCCATCATCCAAGGATATATGCGGCCATAAGATTGAGATGTAATCATGAGATTACATGTACATATAAAATGAAATTACACACTACAGTGCAGGTCACCATAGCTGTCTTTGCACATGACATTTACAGAGAGGAGAAGTCAGTATTTATAGACAACATTTTCCTAATCCCTGCTTATAAATTTCCTCCATCAGATTAGTTGATCATGTTGTGGGTCTGCCTTATAAGTATCAGCTGTCATCTGCTGTGATTGCACCATGGCTCACAATAGCCCCTGACAAAACACTTCCTTTATGCTCTTAAGATAGTGAGGCATAATATGCTATAAAATATATGTCACAAAAGTTATTATGGTTATTGTTATTTTAATAAAGTGGCCAAATGTCCTTTTCTTGGAATTGAACTCTTATAGGAGACCTGGTATATTATATATTTTAAATATACAGGAATTATGCTCCTTCATATCATGCGACAGTTTCACCTTGGAAAACAATGTTTTCTTTTTTACATAGAAAACTAATATTTTTTTAAATTTTGCTGATGGTTACATATGAATCTATTTCCATATTTTAATCAGATCCTATCATGGTAGAGATCTAATCTGAACACATTGTTTAAGAGCCTTCTCTGGCCTTGTGCAATACTCCTTACTTTGCTCTTTATTTTTTTTATCATCCATAGGACTTAAGTATTTTCTACCATACAATTTACTTATTAAATATTATCTGTATTCAAGATAATATGGTGAAGGCATGTAACCCATCTTTTTTCCTTCCTCTGCTTCCTTCACCTTTTTCTTCCATCACTTTCTTCTCTGGTGCTAAAACAGTAACTCCAACACAGCTCTTCAAATACGTAGGAATGAGAGATATTTTTTTTTTCGAGACAGGGTTTCTCTGCAGCTTTGGAGCCAGTCCTGGAACTAGCTCTTGTAGACCAGGCTGGTCTTGAACTCACAGAGATCCGCCTACCTCTGCCTCCCGAGTGCTGGGATTAAAGGCGTGCGCCACCACTGCCCGGCGAGAGATGTTTGTTTTTAACATTGGTAGAAATCAAACACTCAACTTTCACATTCCCAGAGGAAGATATTCCAGTGCAGCTGTAATTATCCCTATCAGACAACATGAATAGGAAATCAAACTCAGCTATGCTTTTTTACTGAACTATTTTACCTAAATAGTTGAGCCTATTGAGTTCCATCATTATGATATAAGAAGAATAATTTGAAGAAAAGTATCTTTTTGAGGAAAACTTTGAGCTTCTAAAAACAAAAAACAATGTTGGCTTTTAAAGCAGTCATTTTCCTGGCTAATTAATCAACAAAGACTAACTAGATCTATAATGATGAATGAACCCATAAATGACAGATGAATGGAGGAAGTTATCAAAGTTTCATAGATTTTTTTAAATAACTGAAGAAAAGCATTAATGTATCATCTGCTTTTCAACATAGAGATCTCTGGAATTCTGTCTGGTTTGTTGATAACTACTGTAGTTAGTAAAAGTTGAAGTGTATCTTGAGAAACTTGAATATATTAGGCTGTTTTAATTCACACAGTTTCTCTCTAAAATATATAAAGCAGCATTTTTTTTTTACTTTTTATGATCTTACCTAATCTGGTCAATAATTTATTAATGTAATTATAAATATTATCTTAATTACATCCTGGATTGAAGCCAGAACTGTTCTCTTACTCTTATGAGGACTGTAAACACTAAGTTTTGCATCAAATATTTATGTTTTGATGATACATATTTTAGTTTTTGTTAAGTGATGAGATCAATACTAGTCAATACCACTTACCTGTCTTCAATAAGCGCTACTCCTGCTATTTTCACTTAGAACTAATGAAAATCAAATGCATTCTGACATCCCTTTCATGTGAAGGGACTCATCATTAGAAGGCAGACATTTGGCAATGACTATCCCCTTAATTTTAATATACACTGATGTACATATGCATTTATAGAGACACTTCTTTTTCAATGTTCTTCATCCAGACAACTTCAATGAGAAAGTGAATGATCTTAAAAAGTCCTGGAAAATATATCTGAATTTTACTAAACAATTTTCCTAAATTTAATTGGAATGTTCCTGTTTTCATTTCCTATATTGAATGTTTGAATTGTATAGATATCTTTACTAATGTCTCTATAATGAATTTTGTGAAGTAACTCTGTACTGCTTTTATGGTAAAGATTTAAAGTAGGAACTTATAGTGGCTATCACTGTGTATTCCGAATCTTAGTGTACCAATTTTAAAAATGAGGGGAAAGACGTGTCCCAAAGAATCAATAAGAAATGTGAATTAAATAACCTCCCCCCTTGCAAAAAAAATCCACTGAATGTGTGTCTATGTTTTAGGAAATAAGAAAATGGAATGATTATAAGATTGCTCAAATAGCAACCCCAAATTAGATAAGGTAACACTGGTTGGTAGTTAGTTAAATTTTTAGAAAGTTTGAAGGGTAGGGGTGGATTCTTCTTCATCAACAGTTTATAAAACCAAAAACTGAAGCTATAGGAATCTAGACATTGATCATAGGCATTAGACTAGAGTCAAACTCAGGCTCTGGGTGTAGCTGTGACATCCTAAAAACTGTCTTCAAGGCTAATTGTTTTCTACTTAATCCTGACTCAGGAGCCCTAGCCATTACATGATTACATTATCACAAAATTATTTGCATATTACTGCCCCCTCTTTTAAGGGTCACGCTAAATAGGTCTGTCAATCACTTGGACAAGAAAATGCTTCCCAGGAAAGCTGTCTGATACAAAGTTCTGAGAAATATAAAACCTGTCTCAGATGTAAATCAGTACAATGGTCTCCCTGTTCACTGTCTCACTGTCCACTCCCATCCTCCAAAAGTGCTGTCTGTACCAGTTCATTTGATCACTGTCTATTCTCAGGTTCTGAGGGTGTTCTTTGCCATGGCCTCTTTTGGCATTGTTCAGTCCGTCCCATGAGGGCAGCCAGTGTCCGTCTAAGTTTTCAGTGCATTTACAAGGACCAGGCCATTAAGAGAGGCAGGAGAAAAATCCTAATGACATCAGAATTCTGTTTTTCTATTTTATCTTCCTTTTATTATATTGTGTTGTTTTGATTTCACTTCTAATTGTACTTTCATGTCTAAAAGCTTATTTTTATGATAAGAACACTTTTATTCATATTTTCACTTTGAGATTATCATATTTACATTTCTCTCTTTGATTTCCTCTCTCCAAATCCTCTCATATATCACTCCTTGCTCTTTTTAAATTTCTGCTTTTCATTAATTGTTAGTGCATGCGCATATGTGTAAGTTTATATTTTTAAACTACAGACAGAGCTGATAGGCCTTTTAAGAGCTAAATTATCAACTATCTGCTATTTCTTACCTGCCATTTCAGGTACTTGCTTCTGGATCAGGCCCAGTTCCTATTCCTATACCTGTCAGGCAAGGTGATCATCTGGGAATCAAATAAACATCCCTCATTTTTATTATGACAAACTCCTTAGGTTATTTAAACAAGGCCAATATTAAAAATCCAATTTTCATTCAGTAAGCTTTCCTCCACTAGTTTAAATTGAGAACTTAAATTACTTGCCAGTGATCTTCTCTTTATTCAAGATAAATTAGAAAATGACTCCGGAGAATTTCTCTTCCATGTGAGCCATAGGTGACTCACAGACCAAAGTAAAAAAAGAAAGTCACGTTTTGAAGAAAGAACTACTTGATTTTACACCAGTGAATTTTAAAGAAATCAATGATGCTTCAAGGTGTTGCATTGAACAGACACTTCATGCACCTAAGGTACTTGCCAGACACAGCCATGTGTCCTTAGTTAGGCAAGTGTTTGCAGCATAGACAGAATCATGGACACCTTTCTCCACATTTTTATATCTTCCTTCTTATCCAAGGTGAAGCTGGAACTCTCTGACTAGTAAAGAAGATTATATTGCTGCTTTGGGCTTTTGCCTTGGATAATTTCCATTTCCACTACAGGTCTACCACCTACAAAGAATGTACTTCCTCCTAACCAAGTATAAATATGCAAGTGTTGGTGCTTTTCTTCATTATGTTTTCAAAGACAATTACTTCATTTTCCATATTATTTTCTTTCTGCTTCTCCTAAAATATTAAGTCATCAAGTAGAAGTCAAGGAGATGAGACAAAGGGCAGCAAGGACATATGCTTCTTATCGTCCTAAAGAAAGAGGTCATCTGTCAAATGGGTGTTAATGTTATCAACAACTGATAAACCCATCTTGGCACAGTGTGAAGCATGTCCTTTTTCAAGCAGATTGTTTTTCATTGTAGTCGAAAAATAATCTGCCATATTGTTGTCCAACTAATCTGATCTATAAGATACAGTGTCTTGCTGTGATGTCCAGGTTGAAGGGTTCAATCAATTCTCTTGTCTCAACCTTCCGAACTGCTGAAACAACAGAAGTGAACCATCACACTGGCTTTTGTCCAACTACTCTGATGCCAGCATAAATATTACATCTAATCAAAGCTATGGTGGTGATATAGGAATATAACAATTTTGGCGAGATTTTTCTTGATTTCTGGCAAGACAGAAAGGCCTTGCATGGAAGGAGTATATGTCATTGGTCTTCATGTTGCCCACAGGTTCAAATGTTCAAGATGGATTACTTTAACAAGGGAAGCAAGTCTTCAGCTGAAGTGAAAATTAACTCACTTAAAAAAGTCATTCTGGAATTGGTATTGTTTGTTGCCTCTATTTCAACTTTCACAAAACCCAAATGTGAGCCAAAGAGATGGTTCTGTAGGTAAAGACACTTGCTGGTAAGTTGGAGACCTGAACTTGATCCCTAGAGCCTTCATGGATAAGGAAAGAACTGACTCCTGCTAGTTCACTCCTAACTTCTCAATGGGTACTTGGGCAAGTTTGCACCATACGTCAATACATACATACATACACACATACATGTAATAATATTGAAATAACATATTCTAATAGGCAACTTGTTTCTTGGTTCTGAGGTTTAAATACTTGCTCATTTGTAGTAGGAACAACATGTTTATTAGAAGTAATAGACTACATTAGAAATATGTCATCTATGATACATAGGATAATATGGTATGTTTCAATCATCATCTGCTGTTATCCTCCAGTGGTAATAACTTTAAGTATTGTGTTCAATGGAATTGATCAGCTTTGGACTGGAATCCTATACTTATGAGACCTGGAGATTAATCATTTCCTCCACTAGTTCTTGCCTCCTCTCTGCTTTTGCCATGTCTGCTAGTCTGAGAATTTTTGCCGTTGCCTATTAAACTTTATGTTTTTGTTGGTAAATAAAATAACAATGATTCCCACTGCTATATTCTGTGTGCAAAGCAAGTGCCCTGCATCTGTAGCTTGTTCTGGGCATCACCTAGGTTTCATGCTGTGGATTCAACAGAGGATTTAAGATCTGTCTTAATGGAGAGAATCACATTTAGCTAGGAATACATGCTGAAAATGGATTCCTCAAAGTGCAGAGTGTGGAGCTCATGGCTCATACTGTGTGACCCCATTAACTATTCCCTGGGCCACAAGACTCTAGAGGAGCGCTTCTTCCCACCCCTGTTGAAGGCCACATTGTAAAGAAAAAGCACTGGGGAAATTCAAAGCAGGCTTCCAACGTAAGTGCAACAACTCAGCTTTCAGCTTCATTGCTCATAGACACTTCATCAAAGTGACATCACAATCAGTCACAAGTGACTGATGGGGGTGTGTGTGGTCTGACTGTCACTTCACAATCAGAGAGCTCTCCTTTTTAGCTTACCTACAAACTTTGATAATACTTCACAGTATTGTCTCCCTTAGAAGACTTACAAAATCTAGTCGACATATTAATTTTTGCCCCTCGGTTGAGTGTTACAGAATATTACTTTAACTATTTAAAGTTATGTTACATTTGTTTATTTTGCTTTTTATGACTAGGAGAAGATGTGTTACATTTGTTTATGCTTCATTTGTTTAATTATGTAAAGATGTCTTGCTGTTTTACATTGTCTGCTTAAGGTATCTGATTGATCTAATAAAAAGCTGAGTGGCCAATAGCTAGGCAGTGGAGGGACAGGTGGGTCTGGCAGGCAGAGAGAATAAGTAGCAGAAGGTATATGGTCTTGAGAAGAGAGAAGAGAACAAGAGAGAAAGAAAGGGAGATGACCCAGGTCAGGCTGCCACAACTAGCCAGACACAGAGTAGGACATACAGAACGAAAGAAAGGTAAAAAGCCCTAAGGCAAAACACAGATGAAGAGAAACAGGCTAAATTAAGTAATAGGAGCTAGTGAGACAAGCATAAGATATGGCTGAGCATTCATAACTAATAATAAGTCTCCATATCATGTTTTGGGAGCTGGTTGGTAGCCTAAAAGAAAGCCTGTTACAGTTGAGTAGCTCTTGTTGGACATGAAATCTCTCCCAGGTCTTGCATTTAAATATGGCCTAACCTTCTCTGATGAGGTTTACCTTATTTACTAAGCTCCACAGGAAGGTATTTGCTTGCTGCTCCAATGTGGTCTAAACTATGAGATAAATTGCTGTATAACTTGTTTGTTTGCTATTGTAACATAAAACACTCCAGAAAATAAATTGCATGAGAGCATTGTCAATATCTATCTTGTTCATTGTTAGGTCATCAGTACTGAGATTAGTTTCTGGTCCATATCAAGTGCATAATATGTTTTTTATTATTCAATAGGTAGATGAATATACTATTTTTCTTTCTTATTTCTTTCTTTTTTATTTTTGGTTTTTTGAGACAGGGTTTCTCTATAGCTTTGGAGCCTGTCCTGAAACTAGCTCTTGTAAACCAGGTTGGCCTCGAACTCACAGAGATCCGCCTGCCTCTGCCTCCTGAGTGCTGGGATTAAAGGCATGTGCCATCACCACTCAGCTCACTTTCTTATAAGTAGCAAGAGTCATACACTGCATACTCAGTTTAATAGCAGATGACATACAATAGTGAACTATATGATTATAAAGGAGAAGAAAACTATCTACCATCTAGCAAAGTGATAAGTATATGTACAACAGTATAAAAATATTAAATTTTATAAGTATTCCAAAGACCTCTATCATCATCCAGATCATTCGATATTGAAACAGATTTGATCAATGGATTATCTAACTCATAAGTATAAAATTAAGGTAAAGTGAGTTGAAGCCATAACCATATACCACAATAGCACAATGCTTGCTCATCTCTCATGATGTTGTGAGCAATGTAGCACTGCCAATTAAATAAATATGGTGCACATACAATTATATGCACAATCCAGATATTTTGCTATAGCACTATGTAACAAGGTTATTTTTATATTATTATATCATCTTTACTATAATACTTACTATGTATTTGGTAACATGAGTTCTAATTGTTATTAATAATAAAAACTCACAGTCAGCTATAAGGGTGTGAAAGCTGAAGGATCAGAGAAGCAGTGCAGTCAGCCACTAGAGAGACATTTTATCTTTACTGATGCTCAGACAAAAGGAGCTATCTCGTCTCTAGAAATCCTCAGACCATATGGTCAGACTGCATCCATCTCTGTGAATCCCCAGACTGTATCTGTCTCTGAGAAATCTCAGACTGCATCCTCAACTGTATCTCAGACTGCATCTGACCTCCTTTCTCCTCCCACCTTATATTCCTCTCTCCATCCAGCCATATTCTTTCCTCTCTCCAGCTCCCTAGTGATGAGATTAAAAGAATGTGACTCTCAAAAATTAAAATTAAAAGTGTGAGCCACCACTGCTCAGCTTTGTTTCTCTTTTAGATTGGGTCGATTTTACGTAGCTCTGAGTGGTCTTGAATTCAGAGATCTGTCTGCTTTGTTTTCCCTAGTGCTGGGATTAAAGGTGTGTGCCACCACTACCTGGCCTCTATGGCTAACTAGTGACTCATCTCTGTACTCTGATATTAAGGAAAGCTTTATTTATTAGATTGCAGAAAAAAACTATCGCTACACTTTGCTTTTTTGTCTAAAATAAATTTTAACTAATATAAAAATTTACAAGTACAATAAATATATACAATATGTAAGGCAATAAACACATCAAAAATTTCTAGTTCATTTGCATTTGACAAATGATGAGAAAATATTTCATTATCTATCCTGTTTGGTGAGTCCAAAGTCTTGTACTTAATTCACTTTATATCTTAAATTGCAATGACATCCAAAACTACCTTTTGATGTCTCTCAACATTGTACACTCCACACCTCTTTAGTTAGTTTTTTTTTCTGAGTCTGGTAAACAAGGAGAACTATAATTATCTAGTCTTCAACTCCCTCAGAAACCCAAGAAGGAAATAATATTAACTGAGTAAACAGGAAGTGCAAGCAAGTGACTTCCAAAAGATGTGATAAATGACAGAAACAGTTTGCTTCTTGGACAGTTATTCAAGATTCTTCTGCAATATTAGGGGATCCATATCCAGCCTACAGACCTAGAATATTTGACAGACTTTATTATGAAGCAAGATTCTTGAAACACTGTCCTCCCTTGTCTTATCAAGGTTTGGTAGTCATTTTCTTTTGTGTCTTTTTGCTCCCCTCCTTGCCTCTTCCATCCCCGCTTCAATGCTCTCCAAGGTCCCCATGCTCCCAATTTACTCAGGAGATCTTGTCTTTTTCTACTTCCTGTATAGATTAGATCTATGTATGTCTCTCTTAGTGTCCTCATTGTTGTCTAGGTTCTCTGGGATTGTGATTTGTGGGATGGTTTTCTTTGCTTTATGTTTAAAACCACTTATCAGTGAGTACATGTGATAATTGTCTGTATGTGTCTGGGTTATCTCACTCAAAATGATATTTTCTAGCTCCATCCATTTGCCTGCAAAATTCAAGATGTCATTTTTTTCTGCTGTGTAGAACTACATTGTGTAAATGTACCACATTTTCCTTGTATCTTGGAACTCATATCAAACAATATTTTAAAAGATAAAGCAAGAATTATCAAAAGGATAACAAGGAATATCAAACTAATAATTAACAGTATGTTAATCCCAGTTAAGTTGATTATCCATTCATTTAATTGTTCCATTTTTTAATCTTGCAGAGACTTTACTTTCTCTATCATAATTGTGTTTCAAATTTTTTAATATGGAAAAAACTCTCTTTTTACAAATCCTCCCATAAAGAATTACCAATTTTTATACCAACTCTGCCACTGATCACGATGGAGATGTAAGGCTGACTGCTGCTGCATAGAACATTAGAATCCTGACCAGATTTCAAGGCAGCTACCTAGTTTGTCAGCAACCTGAGAAGGGGGTCTAGGGAAAGCCCACCAGTAAAGAAGAAGGCAAATCCTACCCATCAGGGTAGTGACTCTGGATGCATGTAGCTTTGGCTTATGCTGGTGGCTGCAAAGCCACAGGCATTGTGTGTGTGTGTGTGTGTGTGTGTGTGTGTGTGTGTGTGAATTCATACCCCAAAAATTAGTTGCCAGATGTAATACAGTTTCTAATTGTTTTAATAATAAAACCTCTGATTTATCTATCGGGGTTGTAGACTGAAACGATCAGAGAAGCAGTTCAGACATCTACTAGAAAGACTTTTCACCTTTACTGATGCTCAGCACAAAGGGGTCCTCTGTCTCTGGGAATTCTCACACTCTGCTCAGACTGCATCCATATCTACAAATCCTCAGACTGCATCCTTAGACTTCCTTCATCTGAGCTATTTTCTCCTCCTGCCTTGTATTTTCTCTCCACCCAGCCATATCCCTTCCTGTCTTCCTGTCTTCAATTCCCTAGTGATGGAATTAAAGGCATGTGACTCCCAAGTACTGGGACTAAAGGTATAGGCCACCACTGCCCATTTCTATTTCTCTTTCAGACTGGATCAATATCATGTAGCCCACAGTGGCCTTAAACTCACAGTGATACCTCTTCCTCAGTCTCCCGAGTGCTGGGATCAAGGTGTGTACCACCACTGCCATGTCTCTATGGCTAACTAGTGCTTTAACTATGCACTCTGATCTTCAGGCAAGCTTTGTATGTTATATTACAAACAAAATATCACTGCAGTATTTACTATATAATTTCTCATTATTTTAGAGAATATACTCTATTCATGAAAATAGTTTATTATAAAAAAGAATATTGTGCTTCATTGGAAATGGATTCATGCATATCATGCTACATCTGCTGAATACATCAGTGGGCCATGTGGAGTACTGACCTACGCTTTGCAGGATTTTGTAAGAATACCCATTGGTATTGGTATAATGACAAAATGATGTAGTTCTCAGAAAATACCTTTTATTTAAGAGTACATTAGCATATTCCAAATACATTAATAAGTAATTAAAAGAGCATTTCTTGTTCTAAGAATAATTTACAAATTGATGAATAAATCTTCCTTAGTTCAGTGTAAGTTGATTTTCATTTTAATGAAGAAATTGAGACTTGGAGATGTTAAGAATATTGTACAAATTGTGTATTTTTTATGAGATAAAAAGTGAATTTAATTATCTCTGGTGTTTTTTCAGAAGTTTTTAATTTATTTTTTTCTTTTATCTCTGGATTTGATTTTGAGCCTGTTATGCACTAGCTGAATGATAATCAGATGTTCCTCCATCTTTCAGTTCTACCATGTATAAAGCAGAATTGATTCACCCCATAGTTTCTGGGGAATGTTAATCATAAGTTAAAGAGAAGACATTAGAGCTTATTCTTGTCACACAGAGAGTACTCAGTAATCATGATTGCCTTCTGGATGGTTATTACAAAGAGTAGATACTTATCAAATGGAAAGTCTTGATACATAGTAAATGCAAAAATGCCAACTATCAAAAGTCTCAGCATGTTAATAAAAATTGTGATTCACACTCCTTTATTTTTTAATATTTCAGAATATTTTTAGTCAGCAATGAGAAAGAAAATAAGTAACAGCTGTTGGGAATATTTGAAAATTCATAATTGTGATGAAATATTTCATAAAATTATAACATATATGTTTGGCAGAACTTTGATGGAGTCAATTGATTAAAGAACAACAACAATTCTCATTAACTTCCCTTTTGGCAATCTAAGTGTCAATGTCAGTGGTCTATTTTTCAATTGTATCTTCAAAGTTTGTGCCCAAATTACGTGCTCGTGATTCTTCTGTCAAGAATAATGCCTATGAGTCATTCTATATTGCAATCTAACTACACGGAATACAAAATCATAGACTGAAAACATTCAGTTTATTAACACTTGAGAACTCTTTTCTGCCTGATTCACTTATAAAATACCACAATAGTTAAACTATCTAATATTGAGGAAGACTGGTCATATTGTACCAATTCATGCAAAGAATAAAATGAAGGTAAAAGTAATGGACATAAATTACAGACATACAAAGAAAACAAGTATCTACATTTCATTTTCCAGATTTCCCAGTAATTTATTTCTAATTTTTTTCTATATTGCTTCATGAGAATATCTACTTTATAGACATCTGCTCAGAAATCAAATATTTATAGTAATAAACTAATCATGACAAAATCACAATGTTAATTTTTATGATAATCATTGGTTCCTTTTAATGCATGCAATAAATATTTACTTATACATAGTACAGTGGGGGTTGTCGATAATTTCATAAAGAAAATCAAACAGCACAAACTCAAATCTGCCTAGGAAAAAAACTTAACAACTGTTCATATTAGTTGTAAGACACAGTTCTGGATAAAATGCTAATATTTTTCAAATTGTCTTATTCTTCAGCAAAAATTTTCTGTCCTTGGCTATTGAATTTCATCAGTCATTTAAAATTTATGTTGTCCCTGAAGTCATTATTGAAATCCTTTGCCCATTATACTTTGTAATGACTTTGTCTGTTTGGAATGCTGTAACAACATACTGTAAACTGAATAATGTTTAAACTGAAATAATTTATGTCTTACCAGTTTGTGGAGTGAGAAATCCAAGATCAAAGCAATGACAAATTGATGTCTGATGCATGGGATTATAGAAGAAGCTTTGAACAGTGCTCTCACAAGTTGGGAGCGTGAATGAACAATGTGAGCCTCTTCATTAAAAACTTTATTCCATCAATCACAATCAGGACCTAATTATCTCCATAGAGACATTGCTTCCCAATCTCCCATTATCACCTTGAGAGTTACGATTTCAGGATTTGGGGTGTGTGTGTGTGTGTGTGTGTGTGTGTGTGTGTGTGTGTGTGTGTGTGTGTGTGTGTGTGTTTTAAAGGGAAATAGGCATTCACATCATAGCATTGACTTTCTTTAACTTGGTAATTCCTGTCAGACTTACAAGCCTTTTGTAATTATCATAGTGTTTTCAGTTTCTTACACTGTTAAGGTGTCAGTGGAAACCTTAATGCCCACTTGCCTAGGCCATGGGATAAGCATGCATTCAAACTAGGTTGAATACACTCTCCTTCAGAAATCTCCTTATTTGAAGATGACTCAGAGACGAGAGGTTTGATCTGATGTCCCAGCAGAGAAATGCAACAGAGCCCATTATATTAGTCTTCCCTCAGCTAAACTATTTCCTGCCCTCTTGTTATAAGGTGTGTTCAATTTCATTTCTGCATTTTACATAAATATGAGATGCCACATACCTCCTAGTAAATTGATTTGCTTAAGAGAAGCAGATTCTGATATTCTTTGATTTCAAAGAAACCCGGTGTATAATGTATATAATATATATAATGTATACAATATATATACAGACATATAATTATACATAGTGTTCAAAGGAACAATTATTATATATCACAAACATACACAAATAAAATTATTATATGCTGAGTGTATGAGTATCATTTTCACTCTGGAGCCAAATATCATACTTTATTTTTACAGAAACATAGCAATAACTACTATTTATTGGTTATTGATTAAACTTATGAAAGCTAATTCCTCATTTAAAATAATAATATATGGTTTTCAATTTATTTTACATTATGGATTTAATTTAATTTTGCTTCCACTGTGTGTTCTTTCCAGAGAAAGTATTATTATCAGTCTATAGGACACATAGAAAATTTCCAAAGAGCAAGGTAAAGCGATGTGTGAACCCTATTCTCCTTCTTAGAAGCTCTATCAGCTGGGATTCTGTCACCCAACACTGCCCTTTGCTGAGCATCAAATGTGGCCACCTGTGCTTCTAGAAATTGAGCAGATATGCCCTTTCCCTGTCTTGTTGGATTGCATCTTCTGAGCTCCTATTTTTTCTCATTCAGTAATAAAAATTATAATAAATATAAAAAGACTGAAAATTATTTGTACTAAAATAGTCCATATCCCATACAAAATGAAAAGGTCATTTATACTATCATCACTTTGTAATATTTGCGCTTATTGAGGATTTAGAACATGGATTACTTAGTAATCACCAAAACAATAAACATGTAAAATCTTCAGTGGAGTGCTAAGGAGCCTACAGTCTTCCAAATGGCATAATGCAGCTTTGATTCTCATGGGAGTGAATGGGATTTTGCACTGTTTTCACAGCTGGCATTTGCTAACAGATTATTCCCTAGCTCCTCAACTTTGGAATCACTGTGTGTGGTGAATAAAATCGCAGGCTTTCTGAGCTGTGGCTGCTACAAAGCATATCTATTTGTCATTCTGCAAGTAGAGCTGGCCCTGAGCATGAGGTTGGTATAAATACATCTTCATCTTGCCGCTTGCACACTAACCATCCCTTCTCAATCAATCCCAAGGCACAGTACAATTTGAACACATAATAGAAAGTTATTCCACTATAACAGCCTTATCAGTTCAGTGAGTTGGACATAACATGTGTGGTATTTCTTTAGAACTTAATATTTCATTTTTCAGGGTTAATTGGGCAAAAGTTCCTGGAGTTAACTCTGTGTTGCTGATAGAAAGAAAATGTTAGATAATTTAGACTCTTTCCCAGGAAAATTAAGTTGGTTACAGTTTAATTTTCCAGTGATCAAACTGAAATAAATTTGAATTAACAGGTTAGAATATTTTTCAACCTTACTGTAGTGTGAAACACTTCCCTTTTGTTTTAACAAGGGCTTAATTTTTAATTTTCATCGGCTTAGATTACATCAAATCTTTAAAATTATAATATTAATGATGTTAATTTATCATTAACTTCATACATGTTTGTTGAATAGCAATTATGAATTTGTTTTATACTGCCTGAAATAATTTATTCATCACCCCTATTTATTATTCAGCATTTGTTGAGCATGCATTCCTCCCTCTAGGCACCACTGATGAGGAAGAATCCTGGCATTCCATCCTCCTTTTATGATTACTTTATGGTAGAAGAAACAGTCTATAAACTTAATGAACATGTTGACATTATAGAAATTCACAAGGCTAATGGGGCACCTGCTAGAAGATCATTGCCACACTGAATAAGATGGCTATTGCAGGCAATGCTACCCATAAGCCACTTTGGAGGGCTATATGTTTTTAAATGGGGAGATAATGAAGAGCATTGAAAGAAAGAGGAAGGCAATTCAGGCAATTCAATGAAGGCACATAGGGATTGACAGTTACTACCCAAGAAAAGTGAGTTGGAAAGAGTGTAAGAATCTTGACCAAGGCACTATAACCTGTAGTTAACAAGCACAGATTAGATATATGGGAAGAAAAAGGTTGCACAAACAACTCCTAAATTTTTCCTGTGAATAAGCTAAGAGGGACCAGATGACAGCCACAAATTGGGGAAGCCAATTCAACATGACCTTCAATGCATCTTTTGTGTAAAATGCTGGTTTGATTTTGAGACATGCTGAATTTGATGTAGGTACAGGGTCTTCCAATTGAGACATCAAAAGTCATTCATTCACATACATATATCCTGAGAATATTGTGCCATGTGTAGGTAAAGAGAGGCCTTAAAAGGAGTGTAAAGAAGCACCCAGAGAAAATGAGGTAGAAATAATCAAAGTAAAATAGTAGTAAGCCAATAATAATAAGTGTGATCATGACATAAGTTTTTTGAGTTTTGAAGTAGTTAGATTCATTGAGCATTTATCACATCAACTTTGTATTTCACAGCACGGTTATGTTCCTATGTGGAATGAACATTTGTACTTTCTTGTAACATTTTACAAGAAAATCTAACTTGCAGTTATGTTTGTTGATTTAGACACTGTTGTTAATACTGTAAGGAGTAATTTAACTCTCACTCTCAAATTGTGGAAAGCGCTATTATTATCTTCCCTTTATTTCCAAGATAATAGAGTCATATAGTATGCATAATCAGTAATTCAGAAGGCAGTATGGACTCATATTACAAATAGTGAGTCTCTGTGTGGCTATTTTATAGGAAATGACCAGAGAACAAAATTTTACCTTTCCAAAAATGGAGATGAATTTGGCATCATCATCAGTGATGAGAATGTAACTGAGAAGCAAAAGCAAAGAACACCTTCAAGAACAAACAGGCAAAATTGGTGAATTAGGGGCCACGCCTTCCCACGGATGGAAAGAACGGGATTTATTGGATTTTGATTTTTTTTTCAGTTTTGTTTAAGAGGATATTAAGTTGGGATGAAAATTCCAGAAGAAACAGAAAATGATATGAAGGCAAGCAAGCAAGGTTCCAGAGAAAGTTGAGAGAAATGGTACTGACATCATATCAAACAAATGCATAGGCAAACAAAAAATTAACATGGAACAAGAATCCTCCTCCTCCTTTATTGATGTCTGGCTGAAACAGAAGAAAATGTAAAGACTGCTGGGAAATGTTCAGTTTACCAGCATTTTCTCTTGACATATGTAACTGAAGTAAGCACACAGACATGGTGGCATGCTACTCACTGGTTCTGTAGTGTGATTCCTGCTAAGGATTGATTCCAGAGTCAAAGCTGGTTCTGTTTGTGATTGACTGTGAGATTCAGATACTTAGGGTGATGCTAAAGTCGAAAATTTGTGTAAACACACTGCAAGATGAAGCTGCATTATTTCCTTTTCAACTAGATAAAAACCATGGGATGACCTGCATTCAGTGAGTTCCCTTCAAGTATCTGACCCAGTAGAGAAGGTAAGAAGGTACTCAGTGTAAAACAATGTCACATCTTTATGCATGATCATGAATGAGGCAATTAAAATCTTGCTTTATCTTTCCTAAGTACATGTTTTTATCAGACACTCATAACATGCAATGAAGTTACATGTATAAATTGTTATTTCATCTTTCCATTATTTCCACAGTTATCAATAACTTCATTCACATCCTTTATGGAAGCAGATAATATTATTATCCAATGACTAAATCCTAATTGTCCTAATCTAGGTATATAATGTAATATTTTTGAAGATTTTTTCTTACCTAAATTCAAATAAATTTCATATTTTCTACAGATTTTATTTAAAAATGTTAAATGTCAAACTTGCTCAGAAGTGGAAGGACTTGTCTTTGCTGAATTTCATGATAATGGCAAATGACATTATTATTGTCTTTTAAAGACTCAGGGCATAGCTTGGTAGGGTTACAAAGAGCCAATAGTATGAGACTGAACTAACAAAAGTATTACATCTATTTAAAATGCAATAGTTTTCCACTAATTGTGCCCCAATCAATCATATATACTTGCACTTCATATATGGATGTCAGACAGAGTGTTGTTCTCTGTGGCTGATTAGATTGTCTGTTAACCCATATAGGAATGCGAGAACTTCAAGTGCTTTGAGCTGAGATCACTATAATTTCCTCGATGCTCTCATTCTTCAGTAAATAGTTTACTACAGTAAACTGCAATAAGAATTCATAATAGGGCTGGGAGGTGGTGGTGCATGCTTTTAATCCCAGCCCTCAGGAGGTGGAGAAAGGTGGATCTCTGTGAGTTTGAGGCCAGCCTGGTCTACAGAGCAAGTTCTAGCACAGGCTTTAAAACTACAGAGAAATCCTGTCTCTAAAAACCAAATCAAACCAAACCAGACAAACCAAACCAAACAAAAAACAAACAAACAAACAAAAAGAATTCGCAATAGGAAAAAAAAATTTTCTTCACAAAATTCACTAAATTAATTGCTTACTCGCTACTGAAAACACTTATTCTGGATAAATGAGTCATTCTTACGTAGAATAATTCCTTAATTATAATTAATATTATCTAATGTAAAGTTGTGAGAAATATTTTTATTTATGATAGAGAATTAAATGAGAAAGCTGTGTTAATTGGGAAAGACTTGCAAATGACTGGACTGTGTTTCCAAACCACTCATCAAGTTAATTTAACTAATTAACTAATATGACATCTAACTAATATGAACTTCTTAACACAGACTCTTCTTATATTTTTCCTAGTTTCCTAATTTCATTCCACAAGACGGCAGATTATTTTTTAGCAACACCCAGAAGCAAGATTTTTTTTAAAATCAAAGCAATATAATTTTAAAAATTTAATAATTATGCTTCTTGAGGAAATAAAATATATAACCTTAGACTCTTAATAATCACTTAGATTATACAAAGGAACTAAAAAATAAATCCACTCCAAAGAAACACATTTCTTTTGTCAAACTGCTCATTGTGACTTTGATGTCTTAAGTGATTGAGTATAAACAGGATACCATGATCTCTACATATACATTTGGTTCTAACTAGTACAATCTTAGTTTCCTCTAAGTCACTGTCTGTGGAGCTGCTGGGAACTTTACTCCCATCCTAAAGCAAACAAAATCACCAACTAAAAGATGGGAGGAAAAGAGCATGAGAGAAACAGTCCTACGATCTGCATTCAGTTTGTTCAGTTGACACTCAGACACAGTGCGCTTATCTCACACCACTTTATAGATCACTTGTCTCTTGAATGGTTTGTATTCATGGCTTTGCTGCGCTTCTGCAGATCCTGAACAATACCTTCACCTCTCTTCATAGCTGCCATGCCATTCTGCTTCTTATCTGTGGTTCCATAGTCAAAGGAAAGTCTTATCACATATCTCTTCAGAAGCTCCATTCAGGTCCATTTCTTAACCTTCCATTATATTTCATGCACCATGAAGTTTTCTATTTTACAACAGCTTCAGATTAGCATTCAGACATTACTTTTTCTCCAGCAGGCTCTCAAACATACTTTTTAAAAACATGATGGACACGTTATGAACTGACATTTCATATAATCTCTACTGTTGTCCACTTAAAGACCCCTTTTTTGAGTGAATCATTTAATGTACAAAAGAAATAACATTATTCAGTAACAATAAACAACAAAATATATTTTATAGTGATAAACACCACAAAATATATTGTATTACTGTGTCTAGATAATCTGTTTAAATATGTTGTCTTTGAAGAACTGCAGGCTTAATTCAGATTCTAATACAGTTCTCTAAGACAAAATAGTTTCACAAAGAACCCAACCAATAAAATCAGAAATAATAGCATACTAAAGTCTAAGTATTAAATCATCCTATATGAATAGTGATACAATTTATGTATCAAATTGCTTCATTGAAAAATAATATTTAAATAATGAATCATAAACAGAATGTATGAAATGAAACAAAAAAATCAAGTGTGTAGGTAGATAAAAAGAAAAGGGGAAAAAGACAAAGAGAGGCAGAGAGAGAAAGAAAAAGAGGTATAGGAAAGTGCATCATGAGGGGCTAATATATAATACAATATATAGAATCAATCCATTATTTTGGAAAATAGTAATAAAATTAAAGAGTTCAAACAACTAGGGAGCAATTGGATCAAAAAATCAGTGATGCTATCATTATAAAATATAATTAGTTTTTTGAGTTATTTTCTCTATTAAAACTGTATATCCTGAGAGTGCTTTTTCATCCAGGAAAGCTTATTTCTACATTTATCAATGATGGATGGGATATTTCACTTACAGACGTCTGGGTTGTCTGATGGGAAATTGAAACAGCATCCTAAACTTTCACTGCTTTACATTGCTGCAGATCAATGCCACTCCAAATCACCCGTGTTATGACTTGATGTCTAAAATATAAAACCACCACCCTGAAAACATGTCTTAAGTGATCCCATCCACTTTCTTCTCTTATTGGACTTTCACCTAATTTTGATAGCTAAATTAAGTCAAATAAATCTAGTATTGGAGTAGTGTTTACACTGCGAATTGTCAGCATATGAGTTCAGACATATTCTGTAATCCAAATAATTTTGCAAAACTGTATTACTTTCGCTGAATTATTACTTTGTCAAGTGACTATGGTTCTAATGGGTCACTATATTTCCTACCCAAAAATTGTTTTTGCTTGGTCTGTATCTATTTTGAAGTTTAAATACATGAGGAGGGCAGAGATTGCTTTTATAACCCTGGTGATGGTGAAATGGCAGGGAAGGCTGATTGATGCCTTGGATTATTGTGTGTGTGGAGCATCCACATCTGTTTTTATAAACTGAGATATTTCAATAACATGCAACAGTTCCTCATGTTACTTCATTAATATGCTATGTATAGAATTTTGTATGAAGGCCGGATTTAAAAACTAGAAGCAGAATATGCATTTTAATCATTCTTTTGCGACTTGGATCACAGTAAAAAAAAAAAAATCTCTTCATCTTTGTATGGTTTCAACAAAGTCTATTTCTATTGTTATTTTTGTTTTGCTTATTCCAGTGGCTGTTTTGCTTACCCTTAACAACCCCCTCAAGTCAAATGGATTTTGAGAGAAAAAATGATGTTGTTGTGGTTTTCTCAAGATAGGATCTCACTATGTAGCTCTGACTGTCCTGGAACTCACTATGGAGACCATATTGGCCTCCGCCTCACAGAGCTCCATATGCCTTTGCCTCCCAAGAACTGAGACTAAAAGTGTATGTCACGGTGCCTGGCTTGAGTGAAATATTTTACGATTTCATTCTTCTCTGTATCAAAATCAGCCCATCTCTCAATTTTCTGTTTCCCTCCCATGCTACTCACTTCTCATGTCCTAAGGAAGGCATCACGATTGTGTTTATACACAACTGCCTATCTTGCCACCAGGAGTTCTCCCCATGCTCCATGTCTTGCACTCTCATGGTCACTGACTCTTTTAGAGCCTTTCCACACACTTCTGCGTCACTGCTAATGAAAATTTAAAATTCCCTAGTGCCCATGCATTACCATATCTTCTGTGATCGGCTCTCTATTGTTTTTCAGACCTACATGAGGGCCCCATAAATCAACCAGGCTCAAATCATATCAACTGGAATAGAAATTTAAGAAAAAAATACTTCCTTTCCTCTGTAGGTTTTCTTTAATGCATCCTCCAAGGGGAAGAAAATCCTGCTATCCCTTCATTTCTACCTATTCAAGTCAATACCTGATGAAAACATTATGCTTTTCTGAAAGCATGAATGTCTCACTCTTATCTTCCTGAGACATCAGCTTGAACTTATTCTTTTGGAGGATTCAGCTAAAGGACAATCTTCTTTAAGTATACTATAAATGTCACATAATTAATTCTGCCTTGGTACTTAAGAATAGTCCACTACTTGTATTTGTCATCAGCTTATACTGCATCCGGGTTTATGTGTCTAATGTGTGAATTTGTCATTGTGCTTATTTTTTATTTTTTAGATTATGATACAATTGCAGCATTTCTCCCTTTCTTTTTGTTCCTCTAGATTTTAGATATACCGCACCTTGCTCTTCTTTTATGACCATTTATCACTATTTTTACTCCAGCATATATAAACATATATATACACATACGTACACATATGTATGTACATACACACACATACAAATCTTGTTCAGTCCATATATTAGTACTTGTATATAGGTTTTGAGAGATGACTATTTAACCCTGACAAAAATTAGTATGCTCTTCTAGTGTGCTCTTAAGGAGGAGCACCTCTTCTGCTCCCAACTTTCCTCAACCACCTATAACATTTTGTGTAGGGTGATTTTTAATTCTATGTACCAACCTGAAGAATCATGGGGCATCCTTATATTAAGTCAAACATTATTGTCCAGAAACACTTTTAGAAGAGATTTTTTCCATGTAATCCATTTACTGAGTAAAGTGACACACTTCCTATTGTGAGCAGGCCCCTTGAACAAATTCTTTAATGTCCTGAGTAGAATAGTAGACGAGTTATAGGAAGCCCCTTGCCATTTCCAGGAGTAGCTCATCTGCCTTAAATCTCCATCTCAAAATCAATACTTTCTTGGTTCTTATCTGTACAGCTTTTAAACTCAAACATCACACATGAGCCATACATGATTTCCTGCTTGCCCATGTAAGTCTTGGGACTTTTCAGCATCTGTTGTCACCTTTGAATTCCCCATAATGAATCCTTGCCTTCATCACAGTCCATGAGTCCTAACTAACACAAATCTTAATACTGAAGGTGGTTTCAGGGGAAGACATTAAAAGAATGTGTTTTCTAATCTGATTCTAATGTTCTTGAAATTAATTCTTTAATTTGATTGATTTTAAAGCATCAAGGGATGCATTTCTGGTTGTAAACATGGTATTTATATCTCATTGTAAGTTCTAGAAGTAGAAAAACAAAATTATCCCCATGGTATACTGGACATAGATAACCTGCAATAGCCCAGGATGCTGAATAACTGTGAGGATGATACCTTTGTATTTTGGGAACAAATCAAGTATAAAAATATCTATGGGTTACTGATGACATCTCTGGATAATCTGGGAAAATTAAAATAAGCTCAATTATTCAAATTTATGCCATAGGTACCACCGCTACACAATTAACCCCATTGCTGCAGTATGTGCCCTTGAAGGAAACCATTCTATCATGAAGCTGCTGGAGTGCTAAGAATCACAGTAGTAATTCTATTTTGCAGCTCTCTGAAATACAATATTTATTATTCTATACCTGTATCAGAAGATGTCTAATGTTAAGGTGAGATTATTGATTGGGAAGGAATGTGATCTTGAAAGTTTGGATGCCAACATATGGGAGGATTCTGAAGGTAGGGAGGATATTTAGTCCACAAATCTTGTTCTCTGTTTTTGAGTGCAAGAGCCTTCCTTCATGCCAGAAGGAACAACTTTTACTCATGAAGCAGAACTGACCTCTCTGTTATGTCTGAGTTCCTGAACATGTATTGTCTTAGGACCTGTAATTTCCTCTCTAGAAGCATTTCCTTTGAATGCAAGATATTTCTGACTCTCCTCAGGATCTATTTCTTCCCTCATTCATGCTTCTAAAACTAGAACTTCATTAATGTTTCAGTATGACCATGGAGGAGGCGTGTTGTCCTCTAAAAGAATGAAAGAATTCACATAAAAATGGATAGGAGGAATGTAAGAGGATGGTTGTGGCATTGGAACTTGGAACAAGTTGAATATACTAATGTGGAGTTACTGAGCAGAGAATTTCAGTTTGATGTTGTACCCCAATTAAGATAGAAGGAGGACTCACAGAATGGTTTCTTGCATCAGGGATAAACAGAAAGGTGACTTGGCCTCAGTAAGCAGTAGAATTGTCATGATGGAGAGGGCAGGATATGAAGGTTTAAGGAATATTGGGATGCAAGGGTGTATTTATCATTTTAGCTCATCCACATTCAGAAATGCCAGAAGACAGTTTGTTATCAGTACTCTTGGTGAGTTTGTGACTACAGTTCTAGAAACTTTGAAGAACACTGGTTGTTTTTTTTTTTTAACATAACTTTGACTGTATTGTATACAACTTCAGTCACTACAATGAGAAACCTAAAAATATGTAGTATTGTTTTCTCGGGATGTGGAGTCAAGCTTGGATGCTCAGCTCCCCAAAGTAAGGCAGTAACCATAGTGGACAGAATGAAAGTAGCAAGCAGCAATAGCATTGAGCAGCATCCTGTTCTGAAAAGTGAAATAATATGGAGTTTATGTTGAATTTATATTTGACTTGCATCAAGAGTACAGTTTTAGGTCATGTGAATAAGTCCAATATGCAAAGTAAAAAAGAGAAGAAAGTAACCACAATCAATTTTCATACCTCAAGATATTTTTCAGGATCCAAAACTCTTCAGTGAATGGGAGAGCAAAGCTCCTCTTGAATGTACCTTTACTACATTATAAAAAATTTATAATACTCATGATAAGTAATCTTAGTTGTCAACTTGACTACATCTGAAATTGCTAAAACCCAAGAAGTTGGAATTATCTGAGGTGGGAAGAACAACCCTTACTCTAGGCCACAGTTTCTGCTTATAACCTACATAAAACAACAAGGAAGAAGGAAGCCTTTGTTTTTTTGCCTACTTGCCTACACTCTTGCTGTAAGTTCATATATCCTGCTGCTGAAGAATTTCTTTGCTGGTATTAGAACATTCTTCTTAGTTACTCCAATATGTATCAAAGACCAGCTGAGATATTCATGAAGTGAACAACTATCAGATTCTTGGCCAGGAGACAGACATTATTAGACTAGCAGGAGCACAGCTTTGTAAAAAGAAAGTATAATAAACATGTTTCTTTTAGCTGGGAGGACACCAATAAATCCTCTTATCACACTGAAACTTAGGATCCTATTATCCTTCCCTTCTATAAACCATAACTTGGACTATTATATTGATGACATTATGTTGATTTTGTTTGAAGAAAAAGAAGTATTCATAGACATTTGCATATAAGAGTGTAGGAAAAAATACATGAAAACTTTGTAAGCCTTCCATACCATTGAAAAAGTTAAGGGTTCAATGGTATGCACATTCTGAGATACTCCTTCTAAGGTGAGGGATAAGTAGGTCATTCTATGATATATTCCTCATTCATGTATGCCATTATATTATATCATTGAGTGAAATAAAAAGATGCAATATTTGAAGCTGGAAGAGATCCCAGTAGGTAAAGTATTTACTATGTAAACATGAGGACTTGAGTTTGATCCCTAAAACCCATGAAAAAATGCCACTGGGAAACACACACTTATCATTTCAATACTGTAGAAGTAGAAACCTGGGGTTTTCTGCATCATATCACACAAGTATCCATCCACATGAGTGTATACACACAGACACAAGAAGATGCTTGTTTGAAGAGGCATCCAGGAAAGAAAGAAGTTCTCTGCCACTAGTTGTGAGCTTTTGTAAAAGCTGTTTTATCCTTTGGGCCATATCTTCATCAGATCAGTATTACATGAATTGAAGGATATCCTACTTAAACAGGTATGGTTGTCTAATATAGCAAGCTACATATTTGAACATTTAAAGCAGGACTACATAATTAAATGGAAGTATAATGTAAGGTACAAAGTCTATATAGTCCCTGAAAACATATATGAGTCACATGAATAGTTGCCCCAATTTCATGATCCAAATTTTTACAGTATTTTTTCTCAGTTTGAATCTATAGCTTTGTGAAGAAATCCTTACAGTTTTCTGACAAAGAAAAAATATGCCTGATGTTGATGTGGGATTACCCACCGTATGCTGTGAATAGCATTGGTTAATAAAGAAACTGTCTTGGCCCTGTGTGGAAAGAATAGAGGTAGGCAGGGAATCTAAACTGAATGCTGGGAGAAAGGAGGCAGAGTCAGGGAGGAGCCATGGAGCTGCCAGAGGAGAAAGATGCAAGCCGCCAGCTGGAACCTTGCCAGTAGGACATGAGCCTTATGGTAAAATATAAAATATTGGAAATGGGTTAATTATAGATGTAAGAGCTAGCTAGCAATACACTTAAGTGATTGGCCAAGCAGTGATTCAAATAAAATAGTTTCTGAGTGATTATTTCAGGGCTGAGTAGCTGGGAACAAACAAGCGGCCTCCTACTACAAGGTAATGTACAGATGATGTCTGAATACCATAACACTATTCAGACACCATCTAAGAGTGGATCAATTCAACAATACAGTGTTTTTATGGGTATTTCTGAGAACCAGTGGTGATTGAAGAGCTTTTCTAGTGGGCAGAATTCAGGATGCAGCATGATAATCTTCTATTGCTTTGTCTGTAACCACTGATTTGGCCAAGAGGAACTCGAAAGGACTATAATTACAAAACCTGGTACCCGAGAAATTTAGGAAAAAAGTCTTTGGAATGGCCTTTGTAAATGGCAAAGTACATGATTAAAGGTTATGAATGGTTCCAATGACATAGATTCCCATTCTATCAGAATAAGCCGGTTAGTGTTATTGCTAAGTGTACTTATATCACAAAAACAGAGGCCCATATAGAGTTCCTCACATGGCATTATTCCTCAAAGCACTCAAACCCCATGTGTTAGTAAGCTAACAGCATGTACTATATCTATCATGGAAAAGACAGCAGTTTGTTCCCATTGGAGTTGGTTTTCTGGAAATAGGTTTGCTTTTCTGCATGTAGTGATTTTTTCTATGTATTTCCACAGCGCTTTGCCATAGTTATTGCAATCTATCAATCATTACTTGTAACACAGTTAGCAAATTAGGGTCAGTAGTGAGATTCTCATGGAAAATAATGTTTTCTTTTAACTACCTTCTTCACCAAAATAAAGCAGTTTATCTGACTGAGTTGTAGAATATTCTATAGTAGACCAGTTAATTGATAATATTTTAGAGCAGGGGTAAATTTCTTCAGAAAACTGTGTTCAGGAATCCAAGAGAAATTAACACAGAACCACTCACTACTAACCTTGAAAATGCACTACTAAAATTTTACTTGTTCTTATTAAAGTATGATGTGATAACATCATACAGTTTTCACTCTAAGGGAAGACTTGTTTACATCGGGATATATAATAATGATTTGGGATGGCAGGGGAGAGGAGGGGATATTAGAGTGATAACAAATAATTAAAAAATAGGGACATCTACTGTAGAAGCTTTCATATTTATGCACACATATATGAAAATACACACACACACACACACACACACACACACATATATATATATATATATATATATATACATCCACATATATGGAAGTTCTCTATAATGGGGGGATAAAACCCCAGCTAGACACCACATAGTACCCCAATACTAGGAATGAGTTATTTCAGACATGAACCACTTAACTTTAATTCTTGGTGGTTATATAAAATGCTTCTCATAGAACCAACTTATAAAGAAAATTTTGTACAATATCTTAAGAATATTAGAAAGGAAATTGTAAGAGATAAGATAATGAATTCCTGTTATCACTAAATTTACTATAGAAGAATTTTAAAAATACCAATGTGATGAAAAGTGAATTTTCTATAATATGAAAATTCTGATCTTCTAGAGCTAATGTTTTTTTTTTGTTTTTAGAAATGTAGCAATAATAGCAATTGTGAAACTTTATAGTATTCTTATCAATGTATTTCTTTGCTTGATTTTTATCTAAATAGTTGTTGAAGTAGCCTAAATTTTGTTCTCCCTGCTATATCTCCCTAGTCTTCATTTTACCCATAATGTTGTTATTGGATGAAGAAAAGATTACTTTGCTTTATAAAACTTATCATTTATTAACTATATTTAAATATATGTTTTTGGACACTTAGCCAGATATCTGAATTTAATCAAATTGCTAGGTTTGAACAATGGACTTCTTAAATTTGTCTTCAAAATAAATTATAGCATTTAGGGCAATTAAAAACTTTCCTAACTTCAATAAGAGAGTATCATACCTGGAACTGTAAACCAACTAAATATCCAGGGCTAACGACGTTATAAATCTTGGAGGAGGACCTATAACTGCCACCTTACTTAATTGACCTATTTTTGTAGCTGCATTCTAAACATTTAAGCTTAAGCCACAAATAAGTGTAAGCCTCACCCCTCAATAAAGAAACTGCTCTTTTCAGCAGTTGGAAACTGTCACAGAAAACCATACCCACATAAAATACTGGTTGTTGGGTTTCCAGTCCCAAATAAACTGTTTACAACACGACTGCTGAACTTAAGGCTCTGGGGACATGGAGGGAAGGGGCGAAGAAGGACAGTAAGAGCCAGAGGAACAGGATGACTGCTGTAAAACTGTGCCTTCTAGAAATGTTAAGGAAGATACACCCAGGAAGTCTCCAAAACATGGCTGTCTACACAAGACCAAGGACAATACAAATTGATATACTTTAGTGTGAAAGAAGAAATCAACCTTAGACAAACAAGCAAATGACAACAAGAAGAAAAATTTAGGTAATTCAGAAATGCTGATAGTGGGAGAAAGTAGTCTTCTCTGGTAAGGGTTCCTGTATTGGGGATCCTATATCACAAAGGTGGCCCTGCAATCATATACAAACAAGTAACAGAATATGACCAAACAAATTTTATTTTTTATATGGGTATGTCTGTGTGTACACACATGCACATGTGTAAAGAAATTAAAGGGACAAGACCATAGGTCATAAATTTATGAGAGAGAGACAGAGAGACAGAAAGAGAGAGAGGTGTTGGATAGGAGTGGAGGCACACATATGAGAGATTGATGGGCAGAAAGAGAAAGTGAAAGGAAGTGGAAACTAATGCAATTTTATTTTCATTTCAAGTAAGAAAATGTTTAAATTAGTAAAATGCAAATATCTATAAATGATCATGCACTTATATGAAGCTTAAACATGTGGCAGGTCATCATGTCACCCCTTCATTGATAAGATCTCAAATCAAAAAAGAAACCAAGTGATACCAGAAAATGTGATGTCATATTAGACTGGGAAATTTGTTTATTTTTATGTCCTGAAGATTTCATAATTAATGTGACTTTCTCCAGGAGTAGGACATCATCCATGCTGAGTTCTAATTAAAACATGCACTGTTCAGCCAGGACATCATTATAGGAGCAGAACAGAAAATAGGTCTTTCTTCCCTCCTGAAAAATTCCAATACATTTATAGACTAGGTCACACAGGTGGCAAGAGTAGAATAGGTCACTTGGTTTCTTTCTTGCAAGACTTATTTCTTTTTACTATAGTGTTACTTAGGTTAATAGACTAATACTTAAATTGCCAATGAAATTACATATGAACTTAAAATTATGATTTCATATTTATGTTAGTGAATGTTAGTATTATTTTTGAATGCTCTTCATTACTAGAACAATAAAGTTCCTTTTCTTGTTTGATCCTTTGGTTGCTATATTTCCAATTAATTGCCTGTAAATCTGTGTTGACTTAATTTATACAGAAAATGTACATGATCATCTCAACAAATGCAAAATGGTGTTTGGTAGATACCAATATCCCTTCATGATGAAAATGGGCAAAGAAAGATCATATATCAAAAAAACCAAAGTTTTTGTAGGACAAACCTGTAGTCTACATTATACAGAATGAAAGGAAACGGAAAGCATTATCTCTGAAATCAGAAGGGTGAAAGTGTTCTCTGTTCTTCCATAACTTAACCACTGAAATTTTAAATACAGTAATATGACAATATTAAGAAATAAAATGTAGCTGGTCAGTGGTGGCACATGCCTTTAATGCCAGCACTCGGGAGGCAGAGGTAGGCAGATCGTTGTGAGTTCAAGGCCAGCCTGGTCTACAAGAGCTAGTTCCAGGACAGGCTCCAAAGCTACAGAGAAACCCTGTCTTGAAAAAACAAACAACAACAAAAAAGAAATAAAGTGTATATAATTAAGAAATAGTCAAATTATCTACTTCTGTTTGCAGATATGAGCTGCTTTTTTTTTAACTCCCGTCTTATAAACACTTTCTGCACAGAAGTAGTCTACAGGATGAATTAATGAAAGTCAGAACCTTCTACAAACCAATTATAAATCTGCATAGAAAGAATTGAAAGAAAAAAAACCCTATTAACAAACGTTTAAAAAAATGAAGCAGGAAACAAGCTTACCCAAAGGTTTAAAAGGAGTTCTGCATCTAAAATATATTCAGTGAAATAGTCTAAGACACTAGAGGATGAAATGATCAACCATGCTGTCGGATTAGCAAAATTAATATTAGAAAATGGCTCTATTACTGAAAGGTATATATAGAATCAAGGCAATTCTCATGAAAATTTTTATCATATTCTTCTAAGAAGTAAAAAAAATAATCTAAATTTTAAATGGAATTTATAAAGACAAAATACCATCAAAGTAATCCCCAATAGAAAGAGCAATAATAAGAAGTATAAAACTCCTTGTTCTCAAACTATACTGCAGTGCCAATGGTTCATTCATATTTCTAGATATCTCTTACATCTTAAATTAACCCATTTCTATTAATCTTTGTATCACCATGAGACTATAGCTTAATGTTAAGGTTCTCACATCTTTCTCCTTCAGCAGGTACATGGTGTCTTCTGTGTCTGCCTTCTTTCCCCCAGCATTCAGTTTAGTATTCCTTCCTAACTATATTCTGCTCTGCCATTGGGCATTTTTATTAACAAATGGTAATAAAGCATATTTACAGCATATATATGTAAATCCCACATCATCTCCCTTTTTCATCTGAATAAAAAGGAAGGTTTTAACTTTAACATAGTAAAATTACATATACAAAAAGTTATTAAGCAAGAATTATACTTACAATAGTTAGTCCATTTGCACTTGGCAAATTAAAGAAAATGCTCAATAATTTATCCTATCTTTGTGAGTCTAAAGTTTTATATCTAATTTATGTTTTTTTATAAATAAGGAAAGCTATATCTATAACTATCTGTCTTCAACTCCATCAAAGACCCCAGAAGGATACAATATTAATTAAATAAACAGAAAATGTATTGCAAGCTACTCCCAAAGTTCTAGAAATGAAAGAGACATCTCACTGCCTGGACAGTCACCCAAAGTTTTTTAAAATAACATTGGGGCATCCACGCTCAGCCTGTAGGCTCATAATATTTGGCAGAATGTTCAGTGAAGCATGAAATTTGAAGATCTGCTCTGCCTATATTGGCAGTTTGTGAGTCACTTTTTTTCCATTCAAAAAAGTACACTTCCTCCCCTCCTTCCATTCCCCTTACACTCCCCCAAGCACCCTCCTCTCTCCCCCTCCATCCTTAAGAGAGGGCAGGGTACCCTGCCCTGTGGGAAGTCCAAGGTCCTCCCCATCCATCCTGGCCTAGGAAGGTGTGCATCCAAATAGACTAGGGTCTCAAAAAGCCAATACATGCAGTAGAAACAGGTCCAAATTTGACCACACTGAACCTGATAGAAGAAAAAGTGGGAAGTAGACTGCAATACATGGGCACAGGAGACCACTTCCTATGTATATAACTCCTGTAGCACAGACAATAAGAACAACAATGAATAAATGGGACCTCCTGAAACTGAGAAGCTTCTATAAAGCAAAGGACACAGTCATTAAGACAAAAAGGCATCCTACTGAATGGGAGAAGATCTTCACTAACCCCACATCAAACAGAGGTCTGATCTCCAAAATATACAAAGAACTCAAGAAACTAGACATTAAAATTCTAATTAACCCAATTAAAAAATGGGGTACTGAACTGAACAGAGTAATCTCAACAGAAGAAGTTCAAATGGCCAAACGACACTTACGGTCATGTTCAACTTGCTCAGTGATCAGGGAAATGCAAATCAAAACAACTTTGAGATACCATCTTACACCTGTCAGAATGGCTAAAATCAAAAACATCAATGATAACTTTTGCTGGAGAGGATGTGGAGTAAGGGGAACACTCATCCATTGCTGGTGGGAATGCAAACTGGTCCAACCACTTTGGAAATCAGTGTGGCAGTTTCTCAGGAAATTGGGAATCATCCTACCTCAGGATCCAGCAATACCACTCTTGGGAATATACCCAAGAGATGCCCAACCATACTACAAAAGCATTTGTTCAACTATGTTCATAGCAGCATTATTTGTAATAGCCAGAACCTGGAAACAACCTAGATGCTCCTCAATGGAATAATGGATCAAGAAAGTGTGGAATATATACACATTAGAGTACTACTCAGTGGTAAAAAATAATGACATCTTGAATTTTGCATGCAAATGGGGGGAAATAGAAAATGCTATCCTGAGTGAGATAACCCATACCACAAAAGATGAATATGGTATGTACTCACTCATTAGTGAACTCTGGCCATAAACAAAGGACATTAAGCCTATAGTTCACAACCCTAGAGAAGCCAAATAGCAAGGTGAACCCAAAGAAAAACATATATAGAGTCATTTTCTTCTATTTCCTGCAGTATGTCTGGCAATTTATTTGGTGGAGCAGGAACCCTCAAGTACTCTCTCATCAGTTTTTGACAAGAACTCATTTTTCTGTGGGTCCTGCATGTTCAGTTTATACAGCATACAGTAGTCCAGGCCAAGGCAGGTTCTTGCCCAAGTGAATAGCCTTGTCACATTGAAGACAAATTCTATAACTAGTTTCTTCACTGCCTATCGATTTCTTTGAAGTAATTGGTGCTGCCAGAAGCAAACATATCTCACTGTCAAGAAAAGTCTAAGTTCTTAAAACACTTTAAATGCCAAATTTTGTAAGTCTTTGAAGTGTTGAAGATTACCTATCTAACTGAAACATATCTCCATATATTTAGAAACCTAACTAATATGACTACATGTTTGACTATTATAAATACCTTAAAGTATAGAAATATAACAAAATTGACCTTAAATTTGTATCAATAAATCAAAGTCCATTCCAATGTAAAGTATTCATTTCTATATCACTTAAAAGTATAAAGAAGAAAGAAAATGTACAATAAAACAGAGCACTGGTGAAGCAGCATTGTGTTAGAACTCTTGCTTAGCATATATGAAGCCTAAGTTTACTCTTCAATATCCAGCACCATATCCCAGATAAAAGGGCAATAAATGCTGGAAAGGCTGTAGGAAAGAACCTAGAGAAAACATAAACTTGCACAATCACTATGGAAATCAGAAGGGTGGTTTATTAAAATTTAAAATACCACCATCAGGGCCACTTCTAATTACACATCTGAAAGATTCAATGTCTACATAACACAAACATGCATATTCATGTTCCTTATTGTACTATTCACAAAAGTCAAGATTTGCAAAATACTCCAATACTATATACAGATGAATGGGTAAATAAATATGTTTTCTCTTAACAACATATGAATATGTACACATCTAAAAAATTTGGTGATTATATATAAGGAATTTCAATATGGAACCTACAATATTTATACTCACTGTGTCTCTAGTTTTTGGTTTTGTTTTTCTGGAACATCAAATTTCAAATCCAGGTAGGAGTTTCACTCATAATCAATCATATACTTTTTGAATCAGCTTTATACCTCATATGTCTTTAATAGCACAGGAGAGAAATACAGGTACAGCATTGTGGAATGGAAAGGAATATATATTTACAGAAGGTCTGCTAATTAATTTTTATAGCAATTTAAGTAAGCCTTGATTTTCTTGAACTTTAAAGCATTCTATTCATAGTTATGAGGAAGGTAAAATGATAAACAGTTGAAAAAAATGAAGAATGTAAAATGATGTCACTAAGGATAAATGACGGGAGCCTGACCAATACTATTATCATCACAAAGCACAATAGAAAAAATGACGAGAGCTGTACATTAATGTGGTTAGGGTTTTTATGTGTGACTAACCAGAACTGTAGACTGAAAGTGTGCATTTGTTTTCCAACCACCCAGACCCAAATAATCACACAGAAACTATATTAATTACAACATTGTTTAGCCTATTAGTTCAGGCTTCTTATTAACTAACTCTTACATCTTAGATTAAACCATTTCTATTAATCTATGTATTACCATGAGATTGTGGCTGACTGGTAAGTTTCTGGCCTCTTTCTCCTTTGGCAGCTACATGGCATCTGTCTGATCCCACCTTCTTTCCTCATCTATCTCTGCTTGGATTTCCTGCCTTAGCTATATTCTGCCCTGCCATAGGCCATAGAAGTTTCTTTATTAACCAATGATAATAAAACATATTCACAGCATGCAGAGGCGAATCCCACATCATAGAATTTAGTTTCTTATGTATTTTTCACTTTCCATTCAAAATGTATATTATATGGACAATAATGCCTCCACTATAAGAAACTTCAATGTCTTGAGATTATTCTGCTCAATCTTGGTGAGCAGTAATTGCTACCTGTTCACAGGTTCAACCAATCTACAATGTATTCTTTGCATAAGCCAATTGAAAAAAAATTGAGAAAGAAATGAGGTAAACAGTCACTTGGAATTGTCTAAAACTGTGCTTTGAAATAAACAATACCAAGGAAATGAATAATTTCTAAAATAAAAACTTTATAACACTGAAGAAGTAATTTAAAGCAGACACCAGAAGATGGAAAGACCACCCATACCCATAGGTTGGAAAAAATTATGAAAATTTAGCTATTGTGAAAATGACTAAATTATCAAAAAGTCTTCTACGGGTTCACTTAAAACCTCATCAAAATTCCGAAGTCATTATAATAGGAAAAACAATCCTAAACTTTATATGTAAATAAAAAGACCTTGAATAACCAAAACAATCCTGAAGAGAAAGAATAATATTTATGATAATGCTCTATTCACTTAAAAAATACTACAGAGCTATAGTAATAAAGTCAGTATCATACTGGCACAAAGTAAACACATGGATCAGCAGCACAGAGAGGAGACTCAGATATAAATCAGTGTAACTACAGTCACCAAATGCGAAAAATGATACCGAAGATCATATACTGGATAAAAGACAACCTTTTCAGTTCTGAGAAAATGGAATATCCAAACACAGAAGAGTAAAACAGGGTCCTTATATTTTACTTGTACAAAAATAAGCTGTAGGCTGTTATAAGAGGGCAAGTCCTGAAACTCAAAAGCTTCTAAGGGAAAGGTAGGAAAACCACTTTCATAATAGACACATGCAATAACATTCTGAATAAGACTCCAGGAAATCAGAAAATGAAGCCAAAACTGGAGAACCATAACTTGTGCACTGCAAAGGAAATGGAGAGAAGAGAGCAAATGGGAGAAAAACAAATTGGAAAGATGTCTCAGTAACTAGGAGTATATAGTGTTCTTACAGAAAAGTGTACTCTTACAGAAGATATTTGGTTCCTAGACTCAAGTTGTGTGGTTCACAGCTACCTGTACTTCTAAACAGTGAAATCTGACACTGTTTTTAGACTATGTGATGTCTGCTCCCATGTGTACAGATACATGCAAGGACAGACAGACACACATACATATAATTCAAAAAATGAAATAAACAGTAGCTTTAAAAAGGAATGGGGAAAATTTTTCTGTTTATACATCAGAAAGAGATAAGTTAATGTCCAGATCTTATGAAGAACACAGGAAACTAAACACAAAAATTAGTTAATAAAAAACCTTAATTCAAAAACTAGGTTAAAAGAATGAACATAGTTCTTAGAAGATGAAACACAAATCACCAATAAACTCATAAAAACATGCTCCACTTCATTAGCCATAAAAGAGATGCAAAATAAAATTACATGAAAATTGCAAAGTTCTTCATGTCAGCATATCATAGAGATACTTGCCTTTGAAAGTCATCTACAGCATAATTCATAAATATAACCAAACAGACTGGAGTACTGGACAAAAAAGGGTGCTACATATATAAAATAGATTTATTCTTTTTGCTGTGAAGAATGAAGTTATGCCTTTGAAGGAAAATGAATGTAACTGGAGAAAATCTTATTAGGCAAATTAAGCTGGTCTCAAGAAGACAAACTGCATATTTTCTTTCATATGTAATCCCCAGATTTCATGTAGGCATATAAAATAATTTAGAAGTATATGTCATGAAAGTAGAAGTAAAATTCTAGAGGAGCAAACGGGACAAACAGAAGGGAAAGAAATGAGAGAGGCACGGGGAGTTTGGCTAGAGGAACTACTCAATGTACAGTGCATAGTTGAATGGAAATATCCCCATGCAGCACACATAGGACCAGGAATCCTGATTACATGCAATGACATGATTTAAAATGCATCAGACCAAGACATGAATTACATTGATCTCAACTGGTGTAGGAGGTCATTCTGTATTTGTGTTGCTTTCATTGGTTGAATAAAGAAACTGCCTTGGCCTATTGATAGGGCAGAACTTAGATAGGCGGGGAAAAGAGAACTGAATGCTGGGAAAAAGAAGGCAGGCAGAGACAGACACCATGAAACTCCTGTCTGAGACTGATGCTGGTTAGGCTCTTTCCCAGCAATAATGGTAGAAATGGGTTATATCAGTACATGAGAGTTAGCCAAGAAGAGGCTAGATATAATGAGCCAGGCAGTAATTTAATTAACACAATTTCCGTGTGGTTATTTTGGGGGTTAAGCTAGCCAGGTGGCAGGACATGGCCTGCTTGCTCCTCTTACTACACCCAGCTAACTCTTTATTTAGGTATGGTTTCTTCTTTCCCTTTCATACAAAGAAATCTGCCATTGGGGTGTCTTTTTTTTTGTCTGCTGAGTCCACTACTTTCTTGAGCTACTGTGTAACTCCCAGCATTGGTTAAGGGAAGGATGCTAGAGTGGAAAGGTAAACTGGAGGGTTGTGAAAGCTCAATGCTTCTCTTCTGAAGTTTTCATAAATTATTTTTAAATATTCTGTTAGTGTGTTCTTTGATAATTCCATGTGTGTATGTAACACATTCTCACCACTATCTCTTGTTCTCCTCTAACTCCTACCAATCTCAACTCACTGATTAACAAGGGCCACCTTTCTGGACATGGGTGTGAGGCTGTTCCCTGGAGCATAGATAACTAACCAATGTCTGTAGAACTGAAGACGTCTTCCTCTCTGTCAGCACGTAACAACTGCAAGTAGCTTTCCTTGGAGGGTCCAGGCATGTGGAGTTCTTCCTCCATCCACAACTGAATGCTAACGGGCTCAGTTTTATGAATTTTTTGTGCAGGCAGCTACAGCTGTCATGATCTTATGAGTCCAGTGCTATGTTATGCCCAGATGATAGTGTTTCTAGCTTTCTAATACCTCTTTCACAATGTTCCTTGAGACATCAGAGGACAGAACTGGATGGTTCATTTAGAGCTCAGAATTTAATAATCATTTGTTCTTTGCAGTTTGGCCAGTTACAGCTCTTGGGCATTATCCCTTGATGCTGCAGCAAAGAATCTCTCCAATTAATGCTGAAGACAGTACTGCTCTATGGTATAAACATAAATATTTAGGAAGAAGTTTGACAGCATACATGTTTAGCAAAACAAAAGAAGTAGATTATCCACTAGGACCTATGCCTTCAGTCATGGGTCTGTGGCCAGGTCCATATTACCATGTGTGAACTCTGTCCTACAGAATAGGGCTAGGATTTAACCAATAAAAGTAATAGACATGAGAAAGACATGTGAAATAGTTGTGAGTTCTTCGACGGTTTCCACTGATGTTGATCCTATGAGAGTCTCAAGCTTTTGCCTTCTGTTTAGATGAGGCATTTTGTTCCTCTGCTTGGCAATACTTTCTCAGTGATCTGTAGAGGTGGGCAATGCCATTCATCTGATGCGGTTCTCATAAGCTCTCACTACTAACTCTTAACAGGATTCAGGCTGGTTCCTTGTGAAATACCCATGTTTCCTTTACCACCTAAAGGAGATGAGATCATTTCATGATTTCATATCTCTGCTGAAATGAGTTATCAACCCTTCCTTTGGTTTCTGGAGTTATGGCTAAGACCAGGATGTTTCACAGTGTAAGTACAATGCATCAAGCTCACTAAGCCATTTTCTTGAAGTGTGTTCACTGTGTATTTACAGTGAAAAGCAGTGTTCCTGCTTCCCATTTCTCCTAACGAGGACACTAGAGATACGTAGGATTTCTTTTTGAAGAGATTTCCTCATAATTTCCCTCTCAATCAGAAGTGATGCAAATCAGCTAAGACAGTAACCATTCTCAACACAGATATTGGATTGGATCTCTTTCTATCAAGGAACACTGATCCCAAAATCATTGAAAAACCTTTATAGGGCATAGAGTTGGTAGGTACACACTGAATTGCCTGAGTACCTCCAAGGGAAGTGTCTAACACCATGGAGTATAGCAACTCATTTAGTTTTAAAATTTGTACCTCAAAAAAAATGTGAGCAAATATAGATTTGGGAAGAGTTTGACCTACACATGATTCTTGAAACCCTATTTTCATAGCAAAAACATAAAATGTAATAAAAACAATATCACAGAACCATAATAAATAAAATAACATGGGTGATATTAGAAAACAATAGCAACAAAAAGAGTCAAAGAAAGGGAAACAAAAAGTTGTCTAAAATAGATTATATGTACCTAAATGTGTGAAAACACCAAGTTTCAAAAGTATCATGAGATCAAATGATGTTAATGTCAATATAAGATTTGAAAAAGACTAATTAAGAAGAAGAATTAGTAAGCATTTTGGAAGATGAATTTTATTACTGCAATCGGATAGAAATTAGATGCCCTTGGGTGAAAACTGAACATTTTATTATTTAAGATTCTCATAGGAAAAAATGTCACATAGAAATTAGAATAACCAAAGGAAAACGGTAATAAATGGACAGCTTATAAAACTGAAAGCAGGAAATAGCAAAACCACAATGGATGGGATCATGGCTAAAGGTCTGGAACTATGTGTTTTGTCATCCATAGGACTGAGCATGTTTACCAACCAGAGAGGGAAGGAAATGACTTCTGCCTAGGGGGATAGTCAGCTTAAGAGAGGGAACATGGCAGCAACCTCAATGTGGCACTTCCATCTTCACCTCAGTTTCCTCTGGTCAAACTTACAAATGTACTCCTCACTGGTAAAACTCATGCAGATAATAGAATATGAGGCTGTTCAATTACGTAATTCGTATGGAACTGAATGGGTTATGTTGGGAGCCCATTGCAAAGTGATGGAAGGGAAGGTTAAATCAACACTAGGTTGCTGATTACAGAGATGTCCAAAAAGCTTGGATGAAGGAAAGGCTGTAAGTTCACATAACAGGATCAAGGTGGGCAAGCATTGTGCATGGTTGAGGGCAGATGAAAGCCTTTCAGAAGGGAAGGTGGGAAACACAATAAATGAGGCAGTCTGGGATGGAGACAGAACAAGGAACACAGGTAGACACTCTAGAGCAGGAAATGCAACTCCTTCTCTATTAACAACAACAGTAACAGAAGTAAGATCTCTGCGGTTAGAAATGTGGCCAATGTTTGGGAAACCCTTTGTGATACGGAGGAAGCCTAGAGACAGCATGCTTCAGAAAACTTGTAAAACTGCCAGAAGGAGTCATTCCTTTTCTCCAGCAGAAAGGAAATATGGCTGTCCATTGACGTATACCTGTGGTTGCATATCAAAGTGCATGCTGGCCTCCAGGCTCCCTCAGTATCACATGCCCTTTCCTTCAGCAACAACTAACTACTCACCCTCTTTAGGAGTCCTCTTATCTCACTATGCACTTCTCTCTCAGACAGCCTTGGCAATGCCATGTCCTGTCTCCTGGCCTAATGCAATCTACTTTTTCTTTCTCCCTGGATTCCTCCACATGGCTCTCTTTCTCATATCTACAACAAAAACCTTCCCGTTAAACATATCATGAAAAAGTCATGCCAGGAGTTTCGTACTGTACCCCCTTGTATACAGTATCCCATTAGATGGCAGAGTTAGCTTATTATATAATCTGTTAATTCATGGTAGTGAAAAGATTACATAAGACATAATAAAAACACACACCTTTGCCTGGTAGTAGCTCATGCATGTCATGTGACTGACCATAACACCAATTGTGTGAGTTCTATATCCTTAAAGACCAAAGCTGAAGTAATGCATTAAGTCTGCATTGTGGTCAATGATTTTTACTGGCCTTCAAGGCTATGTAACCTAGTGAGACCATGCTGTTTGCATCAGAAAATTTAACAGAAATTACAGAAGGGGCAAGTGGATAAAGAAGATGTATTTAAGAGTAATTAATATTTACAGATATATGCAGTCACCATTAAATATGGAATAATGAATAACTATGTAGACGTACAATGTGCAGTCACCATTAAATTTGAAAATGGAAAATAATGCTATGTTACTTTACATATCCTGGCATGCTTTAGTTTTAAGAATCTAGGGTGCATTGTTTAGTCAGTTCTTCTGCCCTTTGTGTAAAACTCTCAAGACCACTACTTGAGAAGTAAGAATACCCACAGATTTTTGTGCGCATTATGATTGTTTAAATTTAATTACTGTATCACTCATACACGGCAGCAGAAGCACCTTGTGGATTTCCATCTTCCTGCTCAGCAACTCTTTTGTCAGCCACATAACAAGAATGTTAGCAAAGAACAGATTCTAATTCATTCTATGAGAGTCAATTATAGAATTATGCTTACAATGGAAAATGTCATTACTAGTCAGGATACAGAAAGATAATGAGAACATAACTTGGATTTATCTTTTACCAGTGTGTGAAAGGCAGGATAATTGGAACTCTAATTTCTGGAGTAGTTTTCTTTGGGGAAAAAAAAACAATATTCAAATAAATGATTATTTAGTTTTCTTTCTTGGTTTTTCAAGGCATTGCAGCTTTAACAGTAAATAATGATTTAAAAAACAAGTATTAATTGTGCTTTTTATTGTGAAATTTTCATTTTTATCTCATCAATTAATGTTTTTAGGTTCTCACATAGTTCAGGTTGGTATTGAACTTCCTATGTATTCAAGGATGACTATGAATTTCTGATTGTTCTGCTTCCCCCTCTGTTTATTAGTATTGCAATTACAATTGTATACTACCTTTCCATGATTCAAAGTTGGAATTTTTAAAAATATTTAATATAATATTTTTACATGATAAAGGGAAGATGAGAGTAAGGGAGAATGATGGAGGGAGGGAGAATATGAACAAATATTCCTTAAAGGTCTTGCTGTAGCACATATTATAATAACAGTTTAAAAGATGTGCTTAAGGAAGAAATTAAAGCACTTCTTCTTGGAATAGTTTTGTCAAGAGTAAGCCCAAGTTTGGATTCTCCACTTCTCTCTTCTGTCTCCCGGAGATCATGGCTCTGGCTTGTCTATAATCTGCCTATTGTATGAATCCGAGTATGAAAAAAGTGACTGACAAACTGCTAATATAGGCAGAACTGTCTTTGAAATCTCCTGCTTCATGGAAAAGTCTGCTGGATACTATGGGCCTGTAAGCTAAAGATGGATGCCCCAATGGTACAGAAGAACTTTGGGTAACTGTTCAGGCAGTGAGATGTCTCTGTCAATTCTAGAGTTTTGGGAGTTGCTTATAATGCATTTCCTGTTTACTTAGGTAATAGTATGTCCTTCTGGAGTCTTTGATGGAGTTAAAGAGTAGATAGTAATAATATAGTTTTCGTTAGTCATGATAAGAGATAAAGTAGATATAAATATTATAACTGTAAAAAAAGATTATTTTTCAGTTAACACTGTTATTTTTAAATATAAAATATCTCTAATATTAATTCATAGTTGCAAATTATTCATTTCAATGTACTAATTTTATTAATATTGATTTGATTACATTTTAACATTATTTTAAACTTTATCTCAGACATATATATATATATATATATACATACATATATATCTGGTAACTACAGAGTCTATGAAGTATTAAACATGTAAAGTTGTTTAATATAAATAATTTCATTGAATTATTTAAGCAGACCAATAAAAATAAGGATACTTTGTATTCTATAATCTTAAGTGAATTTCTTAAGTGTAAGAAATGAATGAAATTTCCAATATTATATAATAATCAATGTCCAATTTCAAATTCCACCCTATAATTTCTGATGTTTATTTGCAGATTTTTTTTCTAAAGTAAAGAATGTACACAAGGTATCCCCCAAAAACAAGAGGAACTGATCCACTCAGTACTTGACATCTAAGTGTGATCTCAAAATTTCCACTAAAATAAAATCAACACCTAATATTAGGAATAAAATCTCATACTCTTTATGGGCATTAAATTGGGAACATCTTTACATAATGTCTTGTGTATATTTTTATCTTCATTTAATAAAAAATATTTATATAAAATAAAACATAGCAGCTAATTAAAATTTAAGTCTTTTATGCTACAGGAAACACATTTCTTGTAACTTAGTTCTATGACAATTTGTGTGTGTTTTAAAAGAAAAGAGCAGAATAGAAGAAGGAAGGGGGAGAATTACAAAAGCATTGATAAAAGGGCAAATAGAACTTTTTAATGAAGATCAATGAGGGAATAACCTGGATGAGACACTACAGATCTAATTTTAACTGGACATGTGATTATGTGAATTGGCACATGCGAAATTAAAGTTTGAGTCTGAAATGACTGGTAATTTTTTTATCAGAATTTGTATTCATACATCCACCTACATAAATATATATTTAATCTCTTCTTTTTAACTTTCTGTGTACAAGCCATATAAATTCTTAGTAACAGAATATTTTTGTTATTCTTCTTATTTTATATATGTATATGTTTTAATATTTGGGATATGAATTTAGTATCTAGAATATAAGATATTTTCAACAAATATTTAGAATTAATAAATAAATCTTTGATTTGAGTAATTCTCAATAAATAGGTAACACTGAGGGCCAAAATTATGATCCTGTTAATTATGATCAGTCTCAGTTCTGAGTCAGGTTTATTGACTTAAATCAGTAAAACTCATCATGCCCATTCTAGTAGCTTATATAAAGAAGAAAAATTAATTTATGATGAAATTTATAAAGAAAGTAGGTAGAGAAGTAGAGAATGACATAGAGAAATAAAGAGTTTGTCAAGTGAAAAGCTGGAGGTATTTTCACAGCTTAGTTATTCCATGTTAACATGATTTGTCTTTGATTGATTGCCTCAGAATCAAAACACAATAAGTATTGTTGAAGCAGAATTATAAATTTCATCTGCTTAAGGTTGATAGGACATTGTATGTTTGGAATCAAGTGCAGTAGTTGACAGAAAATACCTATTCAATACTATTGCTGAGTTAATGAAAGAATTCAAATGTGGGATTATTTACACTTCATAAAGAAGTGAGAATCTACAAATAGGCTCAACGACAAAAAATTTAAGCAACATTTCCAACTCTCTTATCTCAATATCCAAATTTTAGGTCTTTCTATGTGCTTATTAGTTTAAAATTACTAATACTAAGCTTGTTTATAACTTCTGATGCAAGAGGAAAAAGAAAACTTAGAAATGAGTATGACAATGGGAAAAGAAACTCTCATCAAAATCTATGGTAATGAATGCCATCTGAGACAATAAAAGGATAAGACAGCTAGGATTCAATAAAGGTTTGAGAAAGGTCATGGAGCTCTAACACTATTTGTTAAATGGTGCTTTAAGTTAATGAATTAATACATCTTAAAAGACTTCAAGGTACTATATCTCTATTATCAGTATTTTGTATTTGTATAATTAATCACAAATAATAGTTTTCAAGGAATTAAAATTTTTTTAATAAAAATGTTATTTTTAAAAAATTCAAACAATTAGACATCTCTCATCACCAAACGAAATCTCCAGTTCCAGGAATGGATTACATATAATCAACTTGTTGTCCAAAGGCCCCCCCCCACAAGGGTATCCCCTAACAACCCAGGCTTTGTTTCCTCTCCACAAACTGATGACAGGGCTCCACTGCTGAATAAAACATCTGTGTGACCACCTCAACACCGAGAAATCAAGGTGGTCCATACTAGGAGCCTCTTGCCATGCTGATTGGTGTTCATGGTGCTCTGCACATGACTAGAGAAGAAAGGTAAACATCATCTTAGCAACAAACTCTGTGATTACAATCATGATCATCCTTAAAGTACAGTAGTGCAGTAGCGACACAAACGTCATAAGAGTGACCAACTACTAGATGATTGGAATTAAGGCACAATCCATGAGCTAGAACCTATGTCGATTACTGTTTGGGTGGCCAAGAACCTGAACTAGATAGCTCATATACCTGGGGGCAAAGCAAATACTGATCTAAAAAAGTCATAGCAGTAAAATAACTCCTAACCACAATCTTTTATACACATAGATCAGTGTCTTGCCCAGCCATATTCAGAGATGTTTCCTTTTACAGTATCAGAACAAACACATACTCTCAATTGGAAAATGAGTAGAGGGCAGGGGACCTCGGAGCATTTAGTCCATTAATGGGGTATCTCCATCAAATCCCTCCCTTCAGGGCTCAGGGAACTCAGCAGAAAAGTAGGGAGAAAATGAAAAACCAGTGGAGATGGAAAACACTGAGGAAGTAAGTCCTTTTGTCAACATAATTAGAACTGAAACACAAATGAACCCACCGGGATTATGGTAGCATGCACAGGGCCTGCAGGAGGCTAAGCTAGATGGCATCCCAGTGCAGAGAAGGGAAGGAATAGATTTATTTATTTTTCTCTGTAACACAATTAATAAAAACCCAGAGATAGATATTGGGGTTAAACCTGAAGGTCAGTAAAGCTAAAGATACAGATAAAAAGAAAAGCTAAACACTGGCTCTTACCTCTACCTCAGTCCTAAATGGCAATGCTGCCTCCAGGAATCCTCAGAATGAGACTATGAGAGAGCTGTCTCCTCCTGTTTTATATTCCTCTCTAAGCCTGGGAACTGGCCTTATCCCGTAGTCAGACTGATGACTATCTTGAATATCACCATAGAATCTTTGTCCGGTGACAGATGGAGATAGAGACAGAGACCCACATCACCGCACTGGACTGAGCTCCCAAGGTCCAGTTGAAGAACAGAAGGACGGAGAATATGAGCAAGGAAATCAGGACCACGAGAGGTTTGTCCACCCACTGAGACAGTGTGCCTGAACTAATAGGAGCTCACCAAATCCAGCTGGACTGGGACTGAATGAGCATGTGATCAAACCGGACTCTGAATGTGGATGACAACTGGGGCAGACTGTTTTGAGACTGAAAAAAAACCTTAAACGTATTTTAACATTTATGTATTTTTGAATTCTCTCTCTCTCTCTCTCTCTCTCTCTCTCTCTCTCTCTCTGTGTGTGTGTGTGTGTGTGTGTGTGTGTGTGTGTGTGTGTGTGAAGGGCTCATGCATGAAGGTCATAAGACAGCCTGAAGGTGCCAGTTTTGTCCATCCACTCTGTGAGTTCGGGGATATAAGCTAGGTGATCAGGCTTGGCAGCAGATACTTTTACCTTCTGAGCTGTTTTACCATTTCCTGAATATGCAAATTTTAATGTGATTTTCCTCCTTCTTTTTTAGAAGACCTATTTTTTTATGTGTATGAGCATTTTGCCTGCATCTATGTATGTCTACCATAGAAGACTTAATATTTTATGTGTATGAGTGTTTTGCCAGCATCTATGTATGTCTACCATGTGTATCCACAGAGACCTAAAGGCATCTGGTCCCCTGCAGTTGGAGTTATGGGTCACTGTGAGTTGTCATGTAGACGTTAGCAATGAACTGTGTCCTCTGTAGGAACAGAAGGCATGGTTAGACATTCCAGTCCCATTTCTCCCCTTTAAAATCAGAATTATGAAAACATTCTGAAGCATGGTGGCAGCAGCATACCTTTTGGAGTTTTCCATACACAAGTAGCAAATTCTTCACAGAAAATAAAAGTTATGGGGCCACATTTAAAGATCAAGAGGGAGGGGTCATTGCAATGATATCCACAATATATGACGACAGGACTAAAGTGCCTCCAGGTAGAGACAAAGTGATTTCAGCATCCAAAGAACAGAAAGAAAAGGCTTTTTACCTCCATTTTTGCGGCTGTGATAAAATATTGATAAAAACCTACTTGTGGGAGTAGGGGCATATTTCAGCATACTCAGCCCATTACAGCAGTAAAATTCCAAGGGCTGGAGCTTGAAGCTGCTGGTCAGATCAAGTCCATAGTCAAGAACAGGGTGAAAGGAACATACTCATACTTCTTTGCTGACTTGTTCATTGTATTTAGCTTGATTTCTCCATTCTCACACACTTCAGGATTCCCCTGTCTAGGGAATGGTGTCACCCATGGTGGGCTCAATATTCCCATAACAATTAACTTAATGAAGTCCTCCCTGAAACAGACATACCCACAAGGCCAACCCGATGTTGACAGTTAGAGCTAACCATTACAGAAGAGGAGCGATGGTGTTTGTGAGATATCAGAGGATGGGATACCAAGACTACCTTGGTACCATAGAAAGCAGAGCATGCCAGCTCTCCACATGTTAAAGAACTGGGAGTGATGTTACATGCCTCCTTTCACAGGTCGGTCAAAGAGCTCTCTGCTAAATCTAAAAAAAGAGATAGAGGGTAGGAACCTGAGTTGTAAATGACAGAACTCTTCAGTATAGACAAATTCTACAAAAAAGTAAAAGTAAAAAAAAAAATAAAAGTAAAAACTCCATTAAATTACTTTACTTAATATTTAGTAATTAATTTTTCAAAGCTCCATAGTCAAAATAAACTTTAAAAGTGAACATAAATGTATAATGAATCAGGCATACATTTAATCATACTATCAAACATTAACCTTAATGTATTTGAAGCAAAATAAATATCCATTCATGCATAATATGAGGAAAAATAAGAGCTACAAAGAAATTCAAATGTAACGGGAAATCTCATCGACATTATTATTCTAACACTCTGGTGGTGTAGACAAATGTGGCTCTAATTGTCCTCTATGTTACTATGTTCATCTAGATGGGGGAACGGAACGTGCAAGCTGGAGCAGAGCTGAATCTGCCTCTGTTTGGATCTGAAGCACTCAGCAGGGCACTGAAATTGATCACAGATTTTATATTGAAACAATGAGCATTCCTACAGCACGATTTGTGGCTAAGAAATGCCACGTACTTTACTGGGAGCCAAGCATCTTTGGCAAAGCAGCTGAATCCACTATTGGCCAGTAATGGAACGAGATGCAAATGAAGGTTTCGTTATGCTAATACTAAAATGAGTAAGTTCCCTCTGGCCAAAATTAAAATAAGTTGAGCCACAATAGGCTCAAAAAAAATCTATAAATTCTTCAGTAGATTTAAATATATGCGAACATGTTTTAAAATTCATTATATCACAAAATATTTTCAAAATCAAACATCCACCATAGCAGAATGTCAGTTAACCACATTCTGCTTTGAAAAGTAGGTAAAATGGATTCTGCATTCATTTCATCTTTTCTTTATCAATTGTATCACTGAGTAACTAAAAAGATGAGAAGTTTTTTATGGCTGTATTACAGCTAATGAATGAAGAGAGAATTACAATATCATTTCACAGCTCCTAATGAATTAATGGTCCTAGACGTGGATCATTAATTATTGCTAAAATTGCATAGGAAGACAGACCTTGACTTTATGGAAATGACAAACCATTTTATGAAGCATCTTCATTAAATACTGAACATGAATCTGACCTAATTTCTAAATCCAAATCTTAAATTACTTATTTTTTATAAGTAGACCATGCTAAAAGCAAGATCATGGGAGAATTATTTAACAAATGACATTTCATTTCTTTTGTCATTTTAATTATTAAAATTGAAACAGAAATTTTAAGATATAGGATTATTTTATTTAATGCCTCAGCCTTCCAGAAGAACTTCTTCAGTTCCTTGAAGTCAAATTCAAGCAGGTTTTAAGAACCCTCAATATTAAATATGAGCATGATGCAAATTAGTTCAAGGTGATTCCTGGTGAGCCGTGTGCTGGCAGCCTAGCTAATGACATTCGCTCAGAAGGATTACCACTGAGCAAAACTGTATGGCTGAAATATGAATGTAAAGCAAAAAGATTAAATATCTTGTTTGGAAGTTAATTTAATCACAGGACTTTGATATCTTTCTCCCTTTCATTGCAGGAATGTTCCTGATCATCACAACTAGAATGTGCTGTGTTCCATTTATTTCTTCCTGACACACCACGTTATATATTTGTGAGTCTGAGCCCCTGAATATAGGCTTGAATTTTCCCAACCTAAAACATTCAGACTATGTCATTCAGGAACTTGCAATGTAACTTGCGAAATAAAAGCTCGGTTATATTTCTTTAATGGAGAAGCAATGGCTACTGTTGACATTTTTTATAAAGGCATCAGTCATTTGAATGTCCCTTACATATCAACTCCTAAGGTAGGTTCTGGGTATAAAATGATTTATTAAATTTATTTAAAGACTGAAGAGATGGCTCAGTGCTTAAAAGTACTGGCTGCTCTTCCAGGTGACCGGGGTTTGATTCTTTGCCTGCATAAACATCTGTAACACCAGACCCAGGGAGTACAACACCCTCTTCTGGCCTCCAAAACAGTCATGAGGCATGCAAAGTGGTGTATAGATGTATAGATACATGGAGGCAAAACACCTATACACATTAATAAATAAATAAATTTACTTTACCACTTTATCATACTCAGTTAATGCAGGGCTTCTTTATTGTGTTACTTAAGCTCAAGATGACAAACCAAAGGAAGAAAAGCAACTCCCAAGTGCCTTCTACATATGCCCTTACTACTATTTCAACTATTTACTTCATGGTTTTACAAGATCAAAAGAAATAATGTTCTGGTTAGCCTTTGACAATTGATTTAAATTGGAGTAGATGGTGAGGTAGAACCTCATTTAAAGAATCAGATTGTTCTGTGAATTTTTTTTTTGTGTATGTGTGTTTGTGTGTGCTTTTTTAACTAACGACTGATGACCCAGTAATAGAGATGGTACTTAACATTTGTACATGTTTATTCTCTTCTCTTCAATTTCTTTCAGATATTTAAAATTGTGTAATATATATTTCTTAGGAATATGGCGAAGTCCCCAGGGTGCTGTGACTCAGAGTGCATGGGAAATCAAGTAGCATTAGCTCTATGTATGCTGCAGGTATACGGATGGCAGTTCTTAGTTTGCATGCTGAAAGTAAGGCTAATAGGACTGTCAGACTTCACAGTTATTGTAAAACCCATGGCATGTGTAGTTTAGCATTCAATCCTGGGCATAATTAATTAATACATACATTAGGATATGGCTAAGAATTGGCACAAATATGACAACTACTTTAAGCTTATATAGCATGAACTTATATAAAGTGCTTTAAACTTCAAATCTTCACATTAAAGAATTTTTTTAGTTATCACCTATTATTTTTTATTTTCACATATTTAGAAAATAGAAAATGTGATACAGCAATTCATCATTAGCTGTGCATTGCTATTTGTATAGAAAATGCCCTCATGAGTGTAGGTGACACATGTTGGTAAAAGGTGAAAGATTTATACTATCTGAAGAAAAGCTGGAGTGATAGGTGACATTTAGTCAGCAACAGCTATTTCTTTTGTAGAATTCATGAAGAACCATAGTTTAAAGTTACACAAAAGCAGCACAATAGAGTGAATAGCCATGTATTCTTTTTCAGACTCAAGAGAGTTAAAGTGAAATTTGATCAGCCAATAATAATGGCCCTGGAAAGCTACTAGATGTCTTCTGGTAATTGAGTGCCATAATCTTTAATATGGGGAATGTAATATTCAACTTGAATTTTGCTCTTATTATTTACATATGGTAACCAAGATGCTACTGTTTGGCATGAGGTAAATATTGAATAATAAACTAAGAAAGTAGTGTATATAAGAAGTTGACTGCCTGTGGTTTTATCTACATGATCTACATTTCAGCATTTCAGAATAAGAAGAAATTGTTGCTTGGAATGTTATAAAATTGACTTTTTAAAAAGCTTAGGGCTATGACTTTCAAAAAGCTTAAACTGTAGTTACAAAAGTGTAACTTATATCCCTCTAAAACTTTGTATTATTTTATAATTTTAAAATTTCAAAGTAATTTATTACATTTGTTGATTGTTTGGGAGTTTTATTGTTTTTCATGTTCTATAATATGAACATCAAGTTCTAGAGCAGATGGAAGTTTGTTATTAATTTATGGAAAAAAACCAAGAGTACAGACATGAATCTTTTTCCAGAACATGATGAACAGCGCTTGCCGCAGGAGCTGCCTCTAAAACTATGAACAGACATGGAATAAATGATGGGCACATGTTTCACAAGACTGGCATCACTGACACTAAAAGCAGACAGAAGCTTCACACACAGGAAACACAGGCACCCAAGATTAACTGTAACCTGTCACCTGAGTAAGGGGCAGCATGGAGGAAGGGAAGGGAATGGCCATGTAACCATTGCCAAATGTAACCTGTCACCTGAGTAAGGGACAGCATGGAGGAAGGGAAGGGAATGGCCATGTAACCATTGCCAAATGTAACCTGCCCACGTTCATGTTCTAAAGCAGCTCTCAACCTATGCACCGAGACTTATTTGGCAAACTTGCATCTCCAAAAATATTTACATTACAATTTGTAACAGTAGCAAGATCACAGTTATGAAGTAGCAACACAGTAATTTTATGATTGGGTTCATCACAACATAAAGAACTCTTATTAAAGGATGGCAACATTAAGAAGGTTGAGAACCACTGTTCTAAAGAAAGTTAAAGCCTGACCTTGAGGCCAGGACAAAGTAGACCAGGGAAAACATTTGAATACTCCAAGGTGTGGAATACTTTCTCTAGTATGTACCGCGGACCCAATATCTAGCACAAGAAAAGGTCAAGAAGGAGAAAACTTAAATTCATGGTCGTGATAAATTTAAAATTCTTGGCCAGACCATTTTTTGTAGATTACAAATCAAATATACAATGTGTATACAGAAAGTAGGCAACATAAGCAAACTCCGAAGGGATGGATAATAAAGAAATAAACAAAAACTCCACTAAACTAATTAGTAATAAAAATTTGAAATGGATTGCAACAAACAATTTCTTAATAATTGTTCTTTTTTTTTGCATGCAAACTTCAAGATGTCCTTGTTTTTTACCGCTGAGTAGTACTCTAATGAGTATATAATCCACACTTTCTTGATCCATTCTTCCATTGAGGGGCACCTAGGTTGTTTCCAGGTTCTGGCTATTACAAACAATGCTGCTATGAACATAGTTGCACAAATGCTTTTGTAGTATGATTGGACTTCTCTTGGGTAT
>PVIU01010038.1:0-72407 GCA_004026605.1 Ondatra zibethicus
CAATATCTTCAGTGATGTGGCAGGATACAAGATCAACTCAAAAAAATCAGTAGCCCTTCTATACACAAAGGATAAAGAAACAGAGGGAAATCAGAGAAACACCACCTTTCATGATAGCCACAAATAGCATAAAGTATCTTGGGGTAACACTAACCAAGGAAGTAAAAGATCTATTTGACAAGAACTTTAAGACCTTGAAGAAAGAAATTGAAGAGGATACCAGAAAATGGAAGGGTTTCTCTAACTTTTTAAAAGCCAAATTCTGAAGATGAGTAAAACATTTCCTCTTTCCCATTTAAATCACAGTCTTTGGCTTGAACCTACCTAATGGTTGTACAAATGGCCACTAGAGCCACTTCTGTTAGTGAAATTGACACTGCCTTGATATAGAGGACAGGAAGTAAAGGCCAACTCCTGCAGCAATTTCTAGTTTAATTAGAAGACATTTGTTTTGGTTTTGCTTTGGTTTTCTTGCCTTTAAAAGTCATGGCCTGGGACTAAACATAATCAATTGTGGATTCTTTCATTTTATTCCTTCATAGTGTTAGAAATGAAAAAATAACCTCGGTTTTACACAAAGGAAAACACAAACGAAGAGTAGCTCAGCGTTAGGGTTCACGAGAAGGCCCACAAAAGACCACCTGACAGATATGCAATCAGCAAAATCATTAATTTACTATACCAGCACATGTGGGGTTGTTCTCTCAAACAAAACGGCAAAGACTTTCCTGAGGTGAGCATGCAGGTTCCTCTTAAGCACACCTGGGGGAGTTTCAGGGATGGTTAGGTCATCCTATCTCTGATTGGCTGAACAGACTCTATGTTATTACATCTCCTATTGGTTAGGCTAGGGCGGCAATTCTTCCATCTGTGGGCATGTTTGGACAACTCTCAGGACCCATCCATATTTGATCATTGCCTTGAGGTACTGTGGGGACTGCCTCAGGCCCTTATGTGTTATCTTCCTTGACTCTGTTTCCCTGCTGTATCTCTCATTGTCCTTTTAGGAAACTGAAACTCAGGCCCAGAAGTAACAAGAGGAAAGTTCAGACCTTTCACTCAGCACTGCACTTTGTTTTTGCCAAAGGGTGGGTCAAAATCCAAATCCCATTAGAGAGGCACCTGGGTAGGAAACTCCCATGATTCTTATCCTAACACACGTGATGACTGTCTCTTTTCCCATTGGCTGGAATGTGATTTTGCAGTCTTTACAGGTTAGCTCACTAAAAAAGAAAAAGAAAAGAAAAACTATGCAAAGGAAATGAAAGACAGGGGTCAGACACAGCCCCCGGCAACCAAAGTCCAGGAATATGGGGGAGGGAGATTTGTATAAATAAAAGTTTTGCCTGGTGAGGGAAATTAAAATTTTGCATAAAAGTTTTATGAGGTGGAGGAAATTAAAATTTGAGAGGATTTGCAGAATTTGGGCCTTTGGCAGGTTAGCTACCTTTGATAAAACAAAGCTAAGTATTTCTTACAGTTGTATTCTGAACTCTAATACATATATGGAACAGCCTGAGTGCATAGGTATTTCTGTTTGTTATATTCCTAAACCCCAAGACACATGAGAGCTTGGATCATGTAGGCCTCTCTAGCCTATCACTGAAGAGTCAAGGTTTTCTTTGTTTGATTCCATGTTGGGTCTCCATTCACTTCGCCTCCGGGACTTTCTGAATCACCAGGGTCACCTGCCAGAAACTGTTTTTAAGTGTTTTGTTCTCGCATGTGTTTTTGAAAGATTTCAAGTGTTATGATATATATTTAGACACTTCAGGCTTATTATGTAGCTCAGTGTATCTGTTGCTTGTTTAGGCAAAATCTTTTAAAAAGTGTGTTCCTGTTGTAACACAGCACTGTATTTGATTGCTTCTCATGCTATATTCATATTGATACCATTAACTCGCTTACGGCTCTTGTAAATATCATTGTAGATCACATCTAAGAATTCTACAAATAATGTGAAACTGAAGATATTTAAGCTTGACTTCAGTTTTCGATCTTTAATTATTAACTCGGAAGAGTTGCTATGTCGAGCTTGCCACCTCTTAATCAATACCTAGCCTTAGGCACTAATGTCTTCTTCTATCTTGCAGTGAATGACTTTCTTATGTGCTGACAGCATAGTTGTTATTTCAAAGAGTCCTTTGGATTTTTTCCAGATCAGCTGGTGTGAAATGATATCTTACTCTTTGGATTTTCACTTTCAAACAAAGGCAAAGCTGAATAAATAATTTGCATTTTTATGAAATAGCCTAAGGTCCTCCTCCAGAGCTATTTGTTCCTTTTGTTCTGGTTAAAGAAACTCCATTTTATTTTTTTCCTATTGTTTATATGTAATCTCCCTTCCCTGACCACCTTGCTCTCTTGTGCTTTCTTTCCTGGATTCATTATCAATTTCAATAGTGTATCCTCTTATAAATGTTTAGATGTACCCCTTTGTTCCTAAATAGTTGTAGAATTCTTTGTGCCATTTAATGTTACAAAAGTATCTCTTAACCTGCTGGTTGGATTTGCTAATCTAACATCTGTAAATATTATACCAATGCTCCAGTACCTTCAGAACCATGTATTTGGATAAAAGAACAAGAGGCAATTTTAGTGATATGGGTCCCATATGATGAGCTTAGAATCTGAAGTGTCAGATGCTCCTATGTACTCCTTCAATGGTTTAGTGTAGAGGAGATGCTGGAGAGTATACTGAGCTGTGTAGAAACTTCCATGCCATAGGACTCAAATAAGGTCGCTATGACCAGGTTCGAAGAACAGCCCTGCTCACATATACTATATTCAGATGTTTGGAAGCAAGTAAGTCAGTGGTTTTAATTATGAACTAATCTGCATTTGGTGAATATTTTCCACTTTGTGCTAAATGTAGGAGGGCCAAAAACCAATGGCCATTGCTGCAGTCAGCAAAGATAATGGCTAGTTAAGCACCAATCCAAGAAGAACTATTTGTCAGAATGCAATATAAAAAAAAGGAAGAAGTAGGCATTGCTAGGGATAGCACCCAGCAGTTAGAGGTCTTGTTTTCATTGCATAATAAACTAATGAGCATAATAGTTTCCAATGTATATAAAGAAAATACAGAAAAAAGATACCAAAAGTAGTATCCGGGGTCTAGAGGTAAGTATTAACAGAAGTTCTTTCCTTTCAGAGAGTAGAGTAATTATTGACATCATAAATCTTGTTTTGCAGGCTGAAATTTAATGAAAATAGTAACCATGAAGTCAATGTCATTGTAAGAGGATGGAATATAACCCCAGACAATTTTAAGGATATAAATACACATGTCATCGCAACTCACAGAGTCAAACATGGCCATAATTGTTTCCCAGATCCATCCTTTCACTGTATTTAGATCACACTGCCCTCCAGTGATTGACTCCTAATTTCTCTTTTTTTCTTCTAAAAATATTAATCAATCATGTTTGTGTTTAATCAAATCATAAATCTCAGGTATCTAATCATGTAAACTAATTTCTCTTATATAAATTCCAAGCTAGTCAGGTCAACAATGGGAATCAGTGGAAGGCGGTTTTTGTGTGGTATGAATTATTGCTGCTTTCACACTTCAAAAGACAAGAGCAAGGAAGAGAAGTTCTTCATTCTAATACCTTCTGCATGCATGGTGTCATCCATGTGTAGTTACAGTTTTTACTCTGTCTTAGAAAGACATCCGCCCCAGTTCATCCTGAGCTAATATGCAGTACCATGGTGTACGCGGTTTCCAGCACCTCAGAACACAGTGTCCTGTAAATGTCATCCTGCAAGCTTTGAGATGATCAGAATCTACTAATATAGTATCAATATGAAATGTGTAGAGCAACAGTAATCATAACTCAAATTTGAAGAAGAAAAGTTGTTGCTAACAGCTTAACTCAAATCTTCACTGATCAATAAACTATTCATTTATTCCTATTCAGGATCTGTTAGGCTGTATTAATGTCAATAATTTATTTGGGGCCAAATCTAGTAGTCCTGAATCTAAGTCCCTGATGATTTGTTCTATGAGGTTGTTATTTATCTGTCCAAAATAGTGGCATTGTCAAACATATTGGGGGTAATTTAGAATCTACTGTTTACTCCCATTATGTGCTCAAATGTTGTTGAGTATCCTGAAAATGAGTTATTTATCCCACAATGCAATATGCCTACTTTCCAAAAATACTCATTTAGTCATGTGAAATAAAGGACTGTAGTTGCTAAGATTTTCCTTCCAGTATACTGGAACCATTACAGCTTGTTATGGTGCAAACCTCCAGAGCATAGGAACTAGCAAAGAGCTCAGGAAAAATCTGAGGTAGTTAGTGATATGCATCATGGTGGGCAGCTCTGACCAGTGTCGCAGAACATGCTGCAGCGTCCCCGCCCACTCTCTCTTTCCTTCGCAGAATCTGTTTCTGTGACTACTGAAGCCTTGCTGTTCACCTCTGACGCTTGTTTCTCACCTGCAAGTGCGAGTCACTCGTGTGTCTGCAACACATGCAGAGTAATTTCTGCTCATTTTCTTCAAACAGTATTTATGCTGGCTTCTGCTAGGTTTATTTAGTTTGATATTAGCTCTCAATTTTATTTTTGTTGGTTTTGTTTAAAGCAAATTTGCTTGTATATGTAGAATTTATGCTTGGTTACTTTTTATGATTTCCAGATTTCTGATTAAAATTTTAACAATTGCTCAATTCTTCATATGATGAAAATATAATAGCTGCAAAATCAGAAACAGCCCACATTTTAGTTTTTTGCAACCAAAATATCAAACAGAAGCTGTCTTCAGACAGTGATTTCTTGACAAAAACTCCAAATGTGGAATGAGAGTGAGTCATTGGACTTTCGTAGCCATATCTAAAAATCAGTGCCAAAATGGTCAGAGTCAGTTCCATTAAACCATACCACACTTTCACATCTTCCACAAGGCTATGGTGCCCCAGAAAAAATATCTCCAGAGGCCACTGATCCTATTGAGGGAACAAACAAAGAAGGTTCAGGTATTTAGTTCCCCTCGTATTCTAAGACACTTTTGGGGAGGCTCACCCCATTCTATTCACATGGAAAAATGAACAACCTACCAAAATATAAACTAGAAAGCCAACCTGAAACCAGATAGAACAAAGCACAGAGATGGAATAGGCAGAATGCTGTCAGTTGACTTTAGTGAAAGATCATTGTGTCTGCCAGAAGTGACACTGTGCTGGGCATCTAAGTCAACAGCACAGCCCACCCAAAGTTGATATGGTCACTCCCAGAAGAGGTAGAAATGCTGCTTGGGTTGAATCTCAAGAAAATCAACTTCCAATTCACTCCATAATCTGAGGAAATCCAGAAGAGCTCCACGGTGAATCTAAAGAACAAGGAGATGTTAATAATGCCACACTTGGGAGTTGAAGTAGCATCCTCTGCCTCCGCAGAAGCCACTTCCAAGCCCTGCCCAGGGAGAAGAAAGAACTGCACAGGACACTACAACAGCAATCAGACATTAGTAGGTCACCCTCTAATTTTAAACAGCATTCTTGGACTCCACAAAACCCAGTCCTAGCAGAAGCAGCAAGCCCACCCTGGTGAATAAAGTCAGTAAGGAGCCAACAGTGCTGCCATAGTCATGAGCTAAGCCTATACTCACCTCAGATTCTATGCTTCTTCTCTTCTATTGGAGGGAAGGATCTCAATCCGGCATTCACATTGAATCCGTGAATTACTGTCCATTTTACCCTTGCCAACTGATAATACAAACATTGGCATATTTTGATCAAGAAACATATTACTGGAGTTCCCGTTCAATGGTTAGACCCACACACAAAAATAATCTTTGCCACATCAAACAAAAAAATCAAAGTCACTGTCTCACTTGAATGTAGAGCAAAAGTAATAAGTTGCCCAATCATCTAGAGAACTTAAAAATAGCTCTGCCTCCTAAGGACATTGCTAGCTGACACAGTCAGAATAAGCTAGAAGAAACTCTGAAGGTTTACTACTACAAAAAAAGTACCTACAAAAGCCAGAAAAACTAGTTTTCTCTGAAAATGTAAAAATATCAGCCTCAAGGCACAGAATAAGAAATACTCAAGGAATTATTAAGCCTTCATAAGAATCTAACAAAACCCTAATGAAGGACTCCACAAAATGTATAGAAGATGAGGAAAAAAGTTCAGAATAACGTTTTTAAAGTTCGTACATAAACCAACAAATATAAAATGAAAACTGGAAACTAGTACATGAACAAATGGAGAAGCTGGTAAAAGAAATGGAAATGATTTTTAAGAACAAGAATCCTAGAGATGGAGACTGTAAGGACCCAGTATGCAACTGTCAAGGAAATTTTCAGAAATTGTCCCAAGTTGCAGAAAGGTCAACTTGAAGAAAAATACCTGAAATTGCTCAATTGGGAGAGGAGATAAAGGAAAAGAATGAACAAAATGATTGTGGGAATTATGGGGCATGACCAGTAGTCAAATGGTTGCCTAGCATATGCAAAGCCTCTATTTTGATTACCAACAGAGAGAAGGGGAAAGGAAGAGGAGGAGAGAGAAAGTGAAAATTAGAGGTAAAGAAAAAAAGAGCCCAAACTGATGTTTAAAGAGATATTATATAAAAATTTTCAAGTCTGAACAGGACATCAACATCTAGGTATAATAAGTACAGTGATCTCCCATCAAATACAAACCAATGAGAAATTTATTGTGATATACAAAACTGTCAAAATGAAAGACAAAGGAACAACATTAAAGCAGCAAGAGATTGTTGTCTGAGGTTTCTGTCCTGCCCAGTTCCTGCAGTCATTAAGTCCCAAAGAAATCACACACAGGTCCACATTAACTATAAACTGATTGGCCTAGTAACTCAGACTTCTTATTAACTCTTATAACTTATATTAGCCCATTTTTCATGTCTATGTTAGCCACATAGCTCGTACCTTATTTGACGAGGCAGTCACATCTTGCTTCTTCTGTGGCTGGGTCACAGCTGTGGAAATGAGCTTTCCTTTTCCCAGAATTCTCCTGTTCTCATCGCCCCATCCTTACTTCCTGCCTGGTTTCCCTGCCTATACTTCCTGCCTGACTACTGGCCAATCAGAATTTTATTAAAATACAATTGACAGGGTACAAACCATTGTCCCACAGCATGCTGGGATTAAGAGTGTGAGCCTGAAAACACAATTCTTAGTAACCTCATCAGTCAAGTACTCTGGGAGAAAACAAACAGCAAAAGAACTCTAGTTTCCAATTAATTTGAGTGTGTTTCCAAAGCCTTTTCCAATACCTTTGAAGGCATACACTATATTTTAGACTGTTCTAGCCTGTGTGCTCAATGCAATTCCTGAGTATATGGATGAAGATGAGCCAAATGATTTATTTCATTTTTTTTCTTTTTTGAGACAATCTCACCATGTAGCCCTGGGTGTCCTGGAATTCACTATGTAAACTATGCTGACCTCAAATTCACAGATATTCACCTGCTTTTTTTCCCAAAGGATATTTTTAAAGGTGTGTGCAACCATGCCTGGCTTTTTAATTCAGTCTTTGTTTGCTACAAATAGTCAAAAATTTTTCTTTTCAGGTTTTTCCATGAGCTTCAAATCCAACACAAAGAGGTATCTTTTATTTCTTTATTTATTTCACTTCAGAGTTTTTGTACGTGCTGTGTGTGTTCATATGTGCAATGTTTACATGCTCGTGTTTGTGTGCGTATGGCTGAGTGTGCGCAGTGTTTGAAGGACAGAGGTTGAGCTCAGATATCATCCTCAGTTAGTCTTTATGCTAACTTTTGACGCAGGGTCTCTCACTAACAAGGAGCCAGCCAGCAAAGCCCAGCGATCCTCCTGCCTCTGCCTTCTCAGGGCTTATATTCATGCTTCTGGTGCTGGATCTGGCTTTTATGTGAACACTGAAAATCTGAACTCAGGTCCTCCTGCTTGTATATCAGGCACCTTATTGTCTGGGCCATCTCCCTAGCCTTGGTGCTCTTCTTTGTCTCTTTTAAATAGTAATAATAATATAATAATAATGTCTGTAATATAGACTAAGTGCTGACTGACTTCATGTCAACTTGACACAAACTAGAGTCATCAGAGCAGAAGGGGCCTCAGAAAATGCCTCCATGAGATTGGTTTGTAGGCAAACCTGGAGGGCATTTTCTTAATTAGTGATTTTTTTATCTGAGGGGGTGGACCCTGCCCATTGTGTATGGATGCCCTGCTTGTCCTGTCCTATGCTGCTACATGAAGCTATATTGATGTCCACGGCCTGCTCTGCTGCCGAGGGCCAAGTTGGTGACCTTGTTCCTATTGCGGCCCCAGAGCCAAGTTGATGTCTGTGGCCAATGCTGCCACTGAAGTCCTAGCTGGTGTCCGTGCTCTGTACTACCAGTGGAAACCATGCTTGAAGTCCATAGTTCAGGCTGCCACTGAAGGCCATATGGATGTCCATGATCCATGCTATTGCCAAAGACCATGTAGAAGTCCATGATCTGCGTTACAGTGGACTGTAAAGGGTGATCAAGTTTCTTTTGTTTTAGTATTGGTGACTGCACAGTCATAGTTGAGAATGAGAGACATACAAGACTTCTGTGACAACTTCTCCACCCCCAAAAAGAAACAGTCTAGACAGGAAGTCATTGATGAGGACTTTTAAAAGTTGTGACAGAGCTGCTGAAGTGTAGCTCTTCATAGCTTTTGGTTTCTGGCCTTATGGGTGTGGAGAAAGACTCAGTAGACTTCAAGGGACTGAGAACTGGGAGTTTGACCACACTTCAGTAAGTACACAGATAACAAAGCAGACTTGGTATGGGTTTTTTTTTTCCTGTTTTAGGAAGAAAGGGATCAAGAGTTGTGCAGTGGACCTGGGAGGACTGGAAAGTGAGTGTGATCTGGTGCATTATATAAATTTCCCAAAGAATCAATAAAAATATTATACTGGAATAAAAGAAAAAAAACAGGTTGAGCAAGCCATGGAGAGCAAGCCAGTAAGCAGCAATCCCCCATAGCCTCTGCGTCAACTCCTGCCTCCTGGTTTCTGCCTTGCTTGAGTTTCCACCCTCACTGATTTTGATAATAAACTTTTTTTTTTTAATGGAACTGTGAGTGAAATAAACTCCTCTTTCCCAAGTTGTTTTTGGTCATGGTATGTCATCACAGCAATATTAGCCCTAAGTAACAGACTAAGTAACACATTCCTATAAATTAACATTTCCAAATTTTCAGCCACAGCACATTATGCAGATTGATGCAAATTTTCTTAAATTCTTCAACATTTAGACTCACTTTTACTGCTAGCTGTTGTACTGATTATTTCAAGTTTCATTTGCTCTCTCTAAATTTCATTCTGCTCTCTAAAATAGCTTGCTTGTGTGTAGATGATTGGAGCTTTGCTGTACCCATTTCTACCCTTGAATATGATAAAGAAGACGCTGCTATATCTTGATTTTTTGAGTTTACTTTTCCGCCCCACAACTTCTTAACACTGTAGAACTATATGGCGGCCTCCTGCCCTCGTGAAAAATTCTGAAGTCCTACAGATTTTCTTCAGCCTAACTACAGCCACTGTGCGAAGAACAAAAGGTTTCTCCTACTCTGGAAAGCTAACTGAGCATTGCCACTTTGAAGTACACAGAGCTAGAAGACAGAGTGGTGTTGGTCCCTCCTTGTAACATTTTGAATTCTGCAAAAGGTGCATAAATACTACTGGTAGAAGATTTAAATTCACTTTACGAAAAAGAAATCAAAGACACCACATCTGCAGTGTCATATTCCTCAGAGATATATGCCTGACTGAGGCAGAATTGGACTGTATACATCATGCAGATGGTTCAGCAGAGACAAACTTGGTCTGGAAAATGCTCGATATATTTACAAAGTTGAGGATCAAGGAAGAGTGTTGTGTCTATGACAGAGGGAGGCCGGATGGAGAAGGGAGTCGCCATCAGTGATAATCAATGCCCTTTTAATGCATTGAGATATGTGTTAAACAATCAGAGGTGGAGGAAATGCTTAATTTGTATCACTAATGTTTCTCTCTTTTCATCTATCCATTATCAGTTAGATTTTATGTGAAACTTCATCATCCATGTTTCAGCTGTTTTTTTCTTAAGGCCATTGTCCAAAGTAAGATTTGAAAGCAACAGTTGGGGGTTTTAGACATGATATGAAAAGGATAGTTCTGTATTCTTATTAACAGTGGTGAATTTGTGGTCTACAAATACAATTAGAAATTAGATGATGTATTTGTAAAGAGATTCTCTGTGAGTTGTATTACTCCTAAATAATGTAGTTTCTGTTGTGTCCACAGGAGTCATGCAAATATGGGAACAGACCACCAAAGTCTAATAAACCAGAAGCAAACTTTATTCCAGAAACCAGATTCCAGGAAAAAACTAAAATAAATAAATAAATAAATAAATAAATAAATAATCTCCATGGGAAACAAAAAGCTTATCAGCTAGCTGAGCCCACAGCCAGAGATGGATTTTGTAAGGCTGTGGCAAAGGCCAGTTTCTGAGCCCACCTTCTTACAGTAAGGTGTACCAAGCATTAGGTCTGAACAAAGGAACTTTTACAATCTCAGGTAAAACTCAGATACAGATTGCCTTACTTTACAATCTTCATTAACAGAGTTTTTTAGTTAAACTAATGTTTGTACTTAATCTATTAAGTCTTAATCTATTAGTCTTCCTTGGTACTTCCACGTAGTGTTTACTGAAGCCCTGTGCTCTCCCTTTTGATGCTGCCAGTTTCACATAGCAGAGGTAATGTGTAACCCAGTGGTCACATATCTCTCTCCTAAAACTTAATTCAGCTCATATCCATCATTAATCAAATATGGCCAGGGGTGTTAGCTCTCAGTTTGCAGAGAGATGATTTGGCCTTGTAAATAGACCTATGGTTGTAAAGTGGAGTAACTCACTGTTAATCCTTAAGCTGCTGAGAAAGCTGCTGACAGTTTATTTTCATTCTCCTAGTCTTACAACTTTATATTTCTTTATTGTTATATTTTTATTTCTGAAATCAACATTTTTATATTCTTATTCTTGGACCCTTCATTTCCTACTTCCCAACCTCAGGTCTACAGAAACTGTGTAAATAGGTCCATTAGAAACCATGGTAGAGTTTCCAGGATATTTGGAAAATGAACACTAACCTCATGTCTGAATCATTCTTTGAAAATCTAAGTGGTTAGAGGGCCTGGATTCAGGAGGGATTTGAGTAGAACATGAACCATAGGTTTAGGATAATTTCAATCTGGAATTTATCAGGAGAAAGAAAGAACAGGTCCTTGGACCTAGTATCATCCCTCTTGAGATGAAATGACAGGGATGGAACCATAACAGAAGAAACCCAAACAATCAGATGGAAGAAGTTGCAGCTGACTCATATAGAGGAGGAATGGGAACATTTCCTAAACAAATGGGATCACCTGGAGGCCTATTTGATTCAGACAAGAGAAATACCAGAGCAGGTCCAATAGGTACTACCTTCCTTCATTCTTCCTTCATTATTCCTCAAGATCAAAAGTCACTGATAAACAAGTGCTTCACAAAGCGTTTGAGCAACGTCCCACTTTCTCTTCTCACTTTAGCTTGACTTAGTTCAAAGAGTGCTGGCACAAATGCAGTTTGAATTTGTACTCCCATTGCACCAATCCAGTCATATGAAGTCATTAACATATCCTTTGGTCTGTCAAAATTGGGACTACAGAACTGTTGAAACTAATTTTCACAAGTTATGAGATATAGTATGTTGCTTTTAATCAAGACAGGATTATAGTAGGCAGGGAATTTAATGATTCAATAGGGGAAATATTAAAAATGCTTTACCTATTAGCTAAAGATTGGGTGAAAACACAACAAATATGTGTTTTAAAGACTGTAGCACTTTTGGATTCTATTTTATTGTTAGTGTTGGAGCTGGCACATTCATTAAGATTTCTTCTTGGCTCTGGGGAGACAGCACTGCAGCCTGTAACTTCAGATCCAGGGGTCCAACTCCCCCTTCTGGCCTCAGTGGGCACCTGTGCACACATGTGCATAAAATAAAAAGGAAGTCAATCTTTTAAAAATCGTTTCTAGCACCCATGCAAAGTAGTTGAGTCATTAAAAAAAAATCAGACTCTACCTGCCTGCAGGTCTCCTCTCTGGTATTTGATTATATGTTATTTTCAATCCTGAATGACAGAAAAACTAGATCCTCAAAGGTAAGATTGAAAGTTTTTAACGTATTTACATTTCTGAAATAAGTTGCTTTCTATGGTAATTGTCAGGATTTAAGCCATTTTCTTGACAGCTGCTGCCTTCAGACTCAAGAAATGTTCCAACAGGTAATATAGAGAAAGGAGGGAAAAGGAAAAGTAATGAGGCATGCTTTAGTAAGACATCTGTAGTCTTTTTTTTTCTGTTTGGGCTTTTCCCCTGTCAGTTTGATTAATGGGATGTCTTTAAATGTATCTCCTTTTGGATATCTTATATCTCAACAAGTCCATTTCATGTTCTTGCCACCAACATTTCCAGTAGATTTCTTCTAACATGTCAGAATGACAGATAAGTTCCAGTGTTGGCCTTATAGAGAGCTCATTATTGTTTCAAAGCAGTGCAAATACCCAGAAGGTCCCTTGGCCAGGGGGGGCCTGTGGAGAGCCATATCATTTCCAAAGTCGTGTAGAATAAAAATGGTATTGGGCTTAAAATAAGGGTGTACATCACCAGTCAAGGTCAAGTGTAGGTTTTGTCGTCATAGACAATAACCTCCTGTGTTAATGAGAAATAGAAATATAGCTTTATAAGTGCATTGCATGGACTTTAAACCTTTTTTTAGACAGAAATCTGTCAATGATTTCTTTACCTATGATTTGACTAGAAAGTGTAAAATTTAGAGAATACTGAAAATGCCTAATTCACTTTTTATTCTTGGTATAATATTTGAATGAAACATCCATTCTTTAAAACATAATTTCAGTGCACTGGGATGTTGTCTTTTTTCCTTAGGAAAAAAAATAATAAAAATATACCCACACATGTGTTATTCCCTTTCTAAAAATGTTCTCTTGGATCAGCCTTGAATTGGTTTTTTTTCTGTTTAAAATTTATTTTAAAAATATGTGTACATGATTATGTAGAACCAGTTAACTTTTGAGTAGAAGGATAGAGCAAACTTACATGTGAAAAAAGAACTTACTGAAGTATTCGTACATCAATAACATGGTGTTTTAAATAATGTCAGTAGTCCTCTCATTAAAATTTTAAACCGATGATCCAAATCAATTGATAAAGGCACTATTAAAACTGATGAGTTAATAAACAATCTGCCCTAAATACTTCACCACTGGGGCTAAGGGGTATGATTTCACTGGATGCATTAAACTTAAAGATGTCAATAATAATTTTTATTAGTTTTGCATTGTGAGCCCATAGCATTGAGCCATTCTGTCATCGACTTGGCTTCTTTGTGTTTTCTTCAGTACAATTTAAACCAAAAACACCACTACTAGATTGATTCAAATATAGATTTTGGCTAGAATCATTTTCTCACATAAGGGAATTATTCAAGTCATTGTTAACCTAATGTGTCTCAGTGAATTCAGAAGCAACTATTGGATGAGTAGTTTCCTAACATAGGTTTTAGTTTCTTAAAGTTCATATTTGCTTAAACATCTTATCAAGAAAGTTAAATTCTCAAAAAGTTTATAAATTATGTTGTATGAAAAGATCCTGTTTCAGATATTTAAGATTTTAAAATCATCTTTATGTTACTTTGAGTTATTACAAAAGTCGTGTCTTGCTACTGATGAAATGGATATGTGTTCTCTAACTCAAATGTTCTTTTTCATTCCTTTATTCTCTACAACATGTGAAAACATTCAGGAGAAGTGCTCTTTAGGTTAGGGAGATGGCACAGTTATTGAAATGTTTCCTATCTAAGGCTTAGGAGATGAGTTTGGCTCCCCAGTGCCCATGTGAAAAGCCAGCTTGTAAGGGCGCATTTGTATTCTCAGCATTGGGAGGCAATACAGGCTGGTCCTTGAAGCTTGTTGGCCAACCAGACTAACCAAAGCATTGAACTGAAGTCTATTAGGGAGACACTGTCTCAGAAAATGAGCTGGAGAGCAATTGAGGGAATGGTGATTGAAGAAGACCTCTAGTCTCCACAGCTATGTACATACTCTTTCATGCATATCATACAGAGGTATTCATAACAAACATATGGACACACATACCTTATGTACACACACTTACACTCATACACACACCAAATTACTATGGAAGATCTCCTTTTATAAGTATTAAAGCTATGACTAAAGATGATAATGACAAAAGTTTTAAATTCTGTCAATGAAAATGACCAAAGAATAGATTAAGTCATATTCTAATAATTAAGAATGAATTCAGCATTCTTAATTATGGAGACTTTATTATATTTATCTTTACTATTCTTCTACTATCAAAGTGTTCTTGTGTGTGCTAGAACCATATCCAGAAAGAAGAGTTGGCCCTCTAGAGGGCAAACACCAAACATGAGAAGGCAGCCATAGGACTTAAGTACACCTTGCTATGCTTCTCTAGAGTGGCAAGTCATCCATTATTGAAGGCATTTGCCATTTCACAGTGAAGTAGTTGCTTTGATGAATTAATAATGTAACAAACCAATAGAGAGGAGATGAAAATATATATTTTTGTTTTAAACTTCAACATGTTACTTCAGAAAAAATATACACAAAAGTGACGACGATTGTAACTATGTGTACGAGTCTCACTTTTGTAACAAGAGGAGAATGTGTTGAATCCTGTGCCTGTGTTAAATATGGTATTGTTTTGAAAGTGTAGTACACTGATGTAGAGTGAAAAAATACTATAGACAATGTTATTTTGAATGATTTGTAGATAATCATATTTAACTATATATTCACTTTTTGAAACAAAAGGCTGTTGGGTTTTGTTTTTTGCTTGTTTGTTTTATATTTTCATGTATGTTTGTCTATGTCAGTGTGAGCTCGTGTGTGTGTGTGTGTGTTTGTGTGTGTGTGTGTTTGTAGTACTTTTCAGATGTGGGTGAACTTGTGCCTAATCTCTGACTCGTTAATCCAGTCCCCGGCCTACAGTCACTTTTTAATGGTGTTGGCAAAATAAATGTTTGCTTCATAGTAGTTTTATCTAATATTCATTGAAATCTCAAATAGTTAGCAATTGGTTTCCCAAATAAATGAAAAGAAATTCCATAGTGCGGGATTCACAATGTAACAAATCAGAAGACATTTGTGTGTCATTCTGAGGGAATAAGAAATTAATTGTTAGGTTAATTAGTAGATAACCATAGTAACTTATTTTCATGTCTCCTGGTAGCATTTGTCACCATATCTCAATAACCCTAAATAGCTATAAAACAATGCTTATAAATGGAAAATTATCATTTTAACCATTTAATATGTCAAAGTGCACAAATAGGATTATGCTTATCCCACTTTTTATAATTTTTAAAATTACCATATAGTAACAGACTTCTGCATGAGATTTTCCTATGCATTTCTTTTTGGCTGGTTCCTTGCCCCTCCCCCTCGATTCCCTGCTGCCTTCTAGCCCTCTGCTAATCACCCCTAGTTTTCCTTCTTTCCATTTAGTCCTAATACTTTGCACATGCCCTCTCTTAAACTTTGTTTTTCAGTCACATGGGCCCCCTTCTAATTTCTTGGGTTTTTCCCATTTCTACAACCACCTGCATGTAATGCTTAAGTTGGAGGCTACGGTCCACACGTGAGAGAGAACACAGACTACTTCTCCTCATGAGCCTGGGTCACTTCGCTGAACAGCCTGTATTCTAATACCACCTATTTCCCAGACATTTTCAGAAGTTCATTTTTCATATGCCTGAATAGGAGCCCATTGCAAATATGAGAAACATTTTTATTATGATTAACCTTACGGTGGACATCTAGGCTGATTCCACTCCCTTGTTATTGTAAAAGGATTGTTATTACATGAATGCATGTGTGTACACCATTTACATGCTTCTTCAAAAGTAACTTCCTGTTTGTTCATCCAACCACATGCAAGCAATAACCCACAGAGTTACCACTAACCTTTCACAGTTGCTACGACGGATATCATGTGCAAGAACATTATCACGAGAATGAATGAAAAAGAAATATTTTCTCGCCTGTGGAAATTTTGATGAAATCAAGAACACACACTTATAGTTTACGTCACTCACAGTTATATGTATAATGCCATTTGACTAACATTCAACTTTTGAATATTTGTAAGTATTTTGAGAAGTTTACCTGTATATGTTCTTTTGTGTGTGTACATATTAGTGTGTGTGCATGCACACATGTCTGTTGCATGCTGTCTTCCTCAATTTCTCTCCACCCTATTTTTGGAGACATAGTCTCTCACTGAACTGGGAACTCGCTTGTTCAACTAGCCTGGCTGGCCAGGGAGCTCTTAGCTTCCCCTACTCTGCAACTGCAGATGGCACTGTTGCATCTGAGGTTTTTTGAGTTCTGGGGATTCGAACTCAGGACTTAATGCTTGCAGAGCAAGCACTTCATCAGCTGAGCTATCTCCCCAGCCCTTACCCAGTGTTTCCTAATGCTGCAACCTTTTAATACAGTCCCTCATGTTGCGGTGATCCCCAATCACAACATTATTTTCGTTGCTACTTCATAACTGTGATTTTGCTACTGTTAAGCATTGTAATGTAAATATCTGTGTTTTCGGATGGCCTTAGGAGACCCTTGAGCAAGTGTTGTTCAACCCCCAAAGGGTTCATGACTCACAGGTTGAAAAATACTGCCTTATACTTTTATTTTTATTCTATGCCTCAGCTCAAGTTCGTGACTGAACTGTAGGTGACACCAGCTGAAACCCGTTAGTATGAGCAGGATTCAAAGAAAAATCTAGGCAACAGATTCCCAGAATTTTCCCCAAACAACCTCATTGTGTTCTTTCTTCTCCACCATCATCGTATCTTAGCTTCCGTACGTGTTTTCTTCTAAACCAAAGCCTAAGAACAGTATTTCACCTACCTTTAGCAACTACAAGAAAACCACTTAGTCCTCTAAGCTCCAATATGGTAGGCGATGGAGCCTTGGCTTTTAAAATGACTTATTCCACAAGGGCTCTGTGTGCATACTAAAATGGTCCAAGAAGATGAAACTAAATTTTTGAGAGGCATGTATGGCACTTTTTAAATTTACATTGTAAACTTAGCAAGGTTATGGATCCATTTTTTTTGTCTGCTTAAAAAATACCATTGATTATACAGCACTTCCCGACCCACACTGCACTCTGAGTTTCAGTTTGTCAGAGTCACTTGCATATTGAAGGAAATATTAGAGGAAAAATTTCAAAAATGGGATTCAGAGGGAGGTGTTTAACAATATACTATAAAATTACTTAGTACTTAAAATGTATAATGTTAAATACCTTCAAAAAGTCATTTTCAAACATGTTTTTCATATAACTTTTTAAAGTTTCAAGTCACTGGTAATCATTTTGATAAGGGGTTTGTGAAAAATTTAGCTTAGAAGCCAGGTAGTGCTGGTGCATTCCTTTAATCACAGCACTGTGGAGGCAGAGACAAGTGGATCTCTACGAGTTCAAGGCCAGCCTGGTCTACAGAGCTAGTTCCAGGACAACTAGGGCCATACAGAGGAACCCTGTATCAAGAAAACAACATATATAGCTTAAGCAGAGTGAAAATTACATACAAAGTACCTGAAAACATTTTTACAATATCTATAATATTAATTTTGACTATTCAAAACAAAATGTGCTTAGCATATCAAATAGCAAATGTACTTTGTAGTCCTGTTAGTTTTTCATGAAGTTGTAATTTGGAGATTTACCTCTTCAAACATAATCAATTGGAAAAATTAATTTTCAGGTTTTCTTAATTCATGGGAGAAAGAAAAATTATAATATATTATAGTATGCATGTATGCATATATGTAAATATATATAAAGTTATGTATGTATATATTCATCTCCCCAATATTTATAGGTCAAGATCTTAGAAATTCAGTGCAAGTCTTGGCACAGATCCCCATCAAGAGAAAACCCACAGTGTTACACATCTGAAGACAGCTAATACACCTGTATGGAGAGTTAATACGGGACAGCTCTTTCAAGACTAAAATTTCATGTTTCTGAAGCTCAATTCAAATAACTATTCTAATGCTCCCTGGCATTACTATAATCAGAGAATTCAGCACATGCAACAAAGTAGCTTTAATCACCAAATCCATTCACAGAGTGAGCATAAACAATGCTTTAGGGAATACTAAAGAAACATGTGACACCATCCATGAGCCAAAGACATTAGTCCTGATTCAGAGTTAACATTTTATTGTGAAAAACAACTAGAAAACAAGTGTAAGGCAGCCATAAGCAAGTGCACATGATGTATGGGTACTCTCACGGACATTAAGAAAATACTAAGAAACAAAAAAGATGAATGTGTTTGGTGCTTACTTCAAGATCATGAGTATCATTTGATTTATACAGCCCAACTCAAGGACAGATAACACTCTCAAACTAGAAGTCTGATAGGAGTAATAATTCTGCTAATCTGTTTGGTTTATGCATAGACAAACACTTCCTAAAACACATTTTTAAAGATACAGTTTTTATTATCGGTGGTCATGGCTTCAACCACATGTATTAGCTTTTGATTTTTTAAGTTTCAGGAAGCATAACTGATTTTATTTGTCTGAAAATTCTGATGAGTCTAGCATTTTGAATTTGACACATTTTGATCATTAATTTTGATATCTGTGAGCATCTCCCACTGTAAGATTCTGCTTCATATAATGCACGACCATGGCATTCTTTTTGATAAATGCATTTGTAGCAAAGAGTCAAGTAGGAGGGAAAATCTTTTGCTGGATGACAAATTCTTTTGTCTTTCCATCATTCATTTGAAAAAATAAAAATAAAGGCTCCTTAGAGTAAAATAAGTCTTACAGGGGTTATTATTTCTCCTCACGTAGTCTTAAAATTGTTACTTCAAGTTGCAATCTCTTGGGGAAGGTTTAGTTTTTGATGCAACACTAAAAGAGAAGCAAAGAAAAAGAGACTTCTCTCATTTCTTTAAGGATCCTGGCCATATTTTCCTTCATGGAGTGAAGCCCCGAAAGGCAGAAGTTACTAGTACCCCCATTGATCTCACTGAGAATAATATTCAACTGGAGTACATTGCAAGTAGCAGCCTATGAACTATTTCCAGAAGATTAAGACAAATTTGTGAAATATTTACTTTGTCAATTGTTTGCTCTCCCTGTTTTCCTATCTGACGACTGTAGTATCAACTTCATTAGAACTCAGCACATTCAACTTGGAGTCAGTATTTAAGGCTTCATTTCTTCTATAGCCTCACAGCTGGAATCCAGGATTGATATGAGTATTCAAAGATAATGAAGCTGGACATCGTGATAAATGCCTGCAATCCCAGCATTTGAGGTGCTGAGGTCAGAAGATAAGCTGGCCAGCCTTGTCTGCAGAGCAAGATCCTGTATTCCAAACTAAAGGAGAAGGAGGAGAAAGAAACAGTGGATGGATATTAATCAACAGTCTCTAAAAGTCAAAAGTTATACTAAACATTATTTGCAATTTTTTTTTGGTGTTTTGAGACGGGGCTTCTCTGTGTAGGCTTGACTGTCCTATAACTAGCTCTGTAGACCAGGCTGGCTTCAAACTCACAGAGATTTTCTTGAGTCTGCCTCCCAAGAGCTAGGACTAAAGGTGTGCACCACCACTGCTTTGCCATTCTTTGCACTTGAATACTGGAAAACTTTCATAAGCATTACTGAAATCTTTCTTGCGTGGGTAGAGTAGAAAATAAAATAAACTCTACTTATTATGATCACCCTAGGAGGCTTTAACAATGTGCCCATAAACAATTCCATGGGGCATGCTTCAGAGAAATGATCAGAGGCTGCTAGGAACCCAGTGATGTTTCCATGACAAGACCTGCCTGAGGAGCAGTGAATGACACAAGAAAGAAATATCATTCCAGCTGTGACTCTCACTCCAAGGACACGAGTGTCACTCTGTCCCTTTTCCATCTGCTCTTCAGATTTCCCATTGGCCAGACCATACTGGAGACCAATAATATTACTCACTGAGTTCAGACTTGGGTAGGTAGAGAAAAGCATGGACAGTGAGAAAGAACTGAGTTGGAGGTTCAAATGGTCATCTAGCATGGAAACCCCCATGATGAGTTCCATTCTAGATTCTTATCCTGTTGTCTGGCAACAAATGTACTTTTGAAGATTTTTGGAAATCTTAAATTTTTCTAATGATAAAAAAGAGCAGATAAGATATTAACAATGAAGCAAAGTATAGGGTATGTGTTTGTTTCACGCACGTGTGTGTGTGTGTGATTTCTACATTTTAAACATCTTTAGTCAGAATGACTAGAAGAAGATAGAATAAGAATATGACAACAAATCCTACTGTGGATGTAGGGATGGAATGTTTATTCACAGTAGGTGGGAGTGCAAACTGGTACAGTCGCTGGGGAAACCAGCATGAAGTTCCTCAAAATGCTTGAAATAGTTTTTACCACATGACAAAGCTACATCACTATATTAGTTACTTTTTTATTGCTGTGATCAAAAGCCATAACCAAGGCACTTATAAAGAAAGTGCTCGATGGGGCTTCCAATTTCAAGGGATTAGGCTCCACAGTGACAGAGCAAAGACATGACATCAGGGACAGCTGAGAGCTGGGATCTTCAACCAGAAGCAAGTGGTAGAGAGGGCATCAGAGGTGGTCTGAGGCTCTTGAAATCCCAGGCTTTCCTCCAGTGACACACATACCCCTGCAAGGCCACACCTTCTAATCTTTTCCAAACAGGAACCAACTAAGAACCAAGTATTCAAATGCCCAAGAATTGTGGGTGCCATCTTGTCCAAATGACCACAGCCACTCTTGATAATAGTCCCAAAGGACTCCATGCTATACAAACAGATACTTGATCATTTGTGTTTATTCGTACTTCATGCTCAAAAGCCAGGAAAGGAAACCAGCCTAGGTGTCTATTAACTGACGAGTGGTCACTGAAACTGCTGTACACATACACAATGGAAAAACGAAATTTGCAGGGGGAAAAAATGAGTAGAGCTGGAAATAATTATTCTAAGCGAGATAACCGATACCCAGAAGCACAGGCCTCATGTGCTCACTCTTACACGTGGATGCTAGTTAGGTAGGCACGTTTCAGCTGTGGAAGGCAGGGGGCGTGAAGAGGGAAAGGGGACAATGAAAGAGGAATGTTAAATGGGGGAACCGTGGGGGTGCAAGGCAGAGCAGGAAGTGTGTCAGGGATTTTGACTCTGAATTTTCTATTTCTTTACTTATCTCTCAAAACTAATGTAAGTCTGTTGTATGTTGACCTTCTAGGCCTCTTACACTTTCGTAATTCTGTGTAGATAACAGGCATTAATGAAAGCAAGGCCATTTAAAATACTGATTTGATGGAACTTCTTTTTCTTTTTTTTCTGTTATTTGTGTCTTTCACATCTTGCCTCCTGATCCCACCCATTTTTCCCCACCACCGAAGAAACAAAATAAAATTTAAGAGAAAAAAATAAAAAAAAGAGAGAGAAAGGGAAAAAAATCTGTTACCCAGTGAACCCCTTTATCCACACATTTTTGTATGCAGGAATTCATTGCAAAGAATCATTGGTCTGGTTTGAGGCCCCCAGTCTCTGCTACACCATTGACGATGTTGAGCCCTCACTGGGACGCTTCTTGGACATCCTGTTGCTGCCGTGTGTGGTAGAAATCCTTCAGCCCTGGGTCTGCAGGACCAAACTCCCCCACCCTTCCCACCCCCTGTGCTCCAGCATATCACAGATGGGGTTGATGTTGGGGTGCGCCAACACTTAACCCTGGTTCTAGGCCTGGGTAGTTGCAGGGTTGGTCTGCCTCCAACCCTGCAACTACCCTCCAGCATTGCCCTGGCTAGTTTACAACTTGTAGCCATGAGCAATGAGCAGGACCATTTTTCCTGCTTTCACCGCCACGGGTTCAGTTCTTTCATTACCTACTCCTTCAGACCCAGCTCCACTGTGTTGCCCAGCTGAGGTGTAGTGGCCACTCTCCAGCTCTTCTGACCTTAGGGCCAGCTTTTCCACCTGCTTCAGGCAATGATGGAGAGGGGGCATCTCTTCCCTGCCCATGCTGCCACGTGACAGGTGAGTAATGGGCACGATTCTCCCATGCTCACTCCACATCAGGACTGGCTCACCCATACTTCCACCAACAAGGTTGTTTCTACTGTGCTGCCCAGGCAAGGAACAGGGCCCAATTTCCTGACTGCTGCAGATGCGGGGAAGAGGGATTCAGGTCCAGCATCTGTCACAGGTGGCGAGGGGTGAGGGTCGAGGGGTAATGGGCGGGGCATCTCTCCATCTACCCACACCACCACATGACAGATAAGTAGAGTAGTGTAGATAGATCTCCCAAGCTCACAACTTTGGGGCTGTCTCACCCACAATTTTCTGACAGGGTTGGTTCTCTTATACTGCCCAGGTGAAGTACAAGGCCTGGTCTCCTTAAGTGCTGCAGCTGGTGGAGGTAGGGACAGCTCTTCCATGCTTATGACCTCAGGCCAACTCTCTAGGCTGCCTGAGACATCGATGGGGGAGGGGCATCTCTCCCCCACCAATGCAGTCATATGTCAGATGAGGGGTGGGACTAGGTCTCCAATGCTCACATTCTTAGGGTTGGTTCACCTGGGCCTTCATGTTGTGGGATAATGCTCTTGTACACTGTAAAGATTTGTCACTCATATTAGTTTAATGAAATGTTGATTATCTAGTAGTCAGGTAGGAAGTATAGCTGGGGTGACCAGACAAAGAATTCTGAGACAAGGAAAGGCAGAGTGAGTCACCAGCCAGACACAGAGGAAGCAAGATGAGAATGCTTTACTGAGAAAAGGTACCAAGCCACGTGGCTAAACATAGACAAGAATTATGGGTTAATTTTAGTTGCAGCACTAGGAAAGCACTTAGTTAATAATAAGCCTAAGCTAATAGGCCAAACAGTTTATAATTAATACAAGCCTTTGTGTGTTACTTTGTTACTGAACAGCAATGGGGTTGGGTGGGACAGTGACTTCCTTCTACACCCTCATCAACAGGGTCAGCTCTGCTGTGCTGCCCAGATGAGGTTCAGGGCTCGCTTTCCTAGTGCTGCAACTGGTAAATTCCCTCACCAGCTGGAGGTGATAAGGGCAAGGGGTAGGGCATCTATCCCTCATCCCTACCACACTGCAGATGAGGGAGGTGGTATCAGCTATTCCCCTCTCACACCTTCAGGGCTGACTCACCCGCACCACCTCTGTCTACAGGATCAACTCTACTATGCTGATCAGGCAAGGTGCAGGGCCCTTTCTCCCTTGTGCTGCAGCTGGTGAGGGGCTATGATGGAATTACTTAAGTGCAAGGTCAGTTATTCAAATCAATTGCAATTTACAGAGAAATATGCCATTTCCTTTCCCTCTATATTTACAGCCACTGCCTTGATCTGTGTTGGAAAGAAATCAGCATTTCAAGGAACTGCTATGTTTATGACTTTTTTTTTTTAAGGAAAAACATGCTGAATTATTTGGACTGCGTAACTTCAGAAGGTTGGAAGCTCCATCAAATTGCAAATTTCTCAAGGTCAGGAAATCATGTTCTCTATTTTGCTGGCAACTTTATATGAGCCTATTAAAGGCTTCCTCACAGAGCAGTTACTTTGTACATGGAGTTTCAGGTCCCACATTTAGGTTAAATCCTTAGCTTAATGTCAGTGCTATGGCAATTGAATTGGGCTATACCTTTTATTTTCTGCACATATTAAAATACCAAGCTTACATTGCCAAATGTTTCATCATGATTATATCTACCCACTTGAAATAGTATTCAATCTTGCTCCTTCTTATAGTGTTCAGCTACAATAACATGACCATTAAGTTTGTAGAAAACAGGTTTTAGACACTCCACTGCTATATATTTTCCCGGCAGAATAGCTTTAAAACAATATGGCTGAACTGTCTTTATTCCCAAGGCTTTATTTATTATTGGAGTTAGAACAGAGATTAAACTGAGTATTCTACACCCATGAGTGGCCTCAGGGAACAAAACCTCTAATAAATAAATAAATAAAAAACTCCCAGTGCAGTGTTCTCAGAACAAGTGAGTCACTTATAATCACATGATGTTCAAATGTCATTTGCTAAAAATTATTTAAAATCCTAGAACCTAAAACTCTTAACTCAAACCCAACTGATTACAGAGCTTTGAAAGGATCTCTACTTACTATTAGAAAACATGATCATGGTTTAATTGCACATTGGCTTTGTTTCAGTGATATGTGTGTTTAACATCAAGACTGTAGACTAAGAGTAACAAAATCCCCTTATCCTTTTGCTCTAGAACTGGATATATTAGGTAGTTGCCTTTCTAGGTGTTTTGCTTTGCTTTGTTTGATTTGTTTTTCATTTTGGTGCTAAGTGTTAAACATTCACCTCCCAGAGCTATATCCAGCTCATCTCTTCTGAGAAATGAACTGAAGAGAAGAATCCTCATGGTTCATAGAGAACACAGAGAAGGGGAGAGGGGTTCAGAAGCCATCTGTAAGGTTCCTGGAAAGGAAATGCCTCACTAAATGCTACAACCAGAAAAACACTTTGGGGAACACTCAGCATTCTGGAAGAAAGGATGCTGCCTTGGTCATGCCTGTTCACTTTCCACTTCATTAAAACTCTTTGTCAAAGATGGTTCAGGTTTAAAGGCTATGGGGACATGCTGCATGCATCCCAAACAGAAGGAATATAATTATACCTAATTATCATAACTCGTTTAGCTGGAAGTTCTCCATGACTTGCTTGAGTGTAAGCAATGTTATTTCAGGAATGAAAAAGAATATTACTTTCTAAGAAAGCCAAAGCTTATAATAGAGACATTTAATATACTAAACTACTTGGAAAGAATATGCTTTGATTCTTGGTTCATAGTAAAACTGGCCTTTCCTCCTCACAGCCTATGTTGAAGGATACAAGACAGTTGACTTGTTTAATGCAACAAAATATGTATGGTCACCTCCAAGTACCTTTAGAATTTTTCTGCATCCTTAAATTCTTTCATTTTTATTTCAGGAAATATTAAAAAGTAGATGCAAATTCCACAATTAAAATCCTGGGTCTGAGTCTAAGCTCCCTTGGTTCTTAGGACCTATGAGGTTTTCCTTATAGTCTGTGATTTACAAAAGAATGGTGGAGGCCTGGATCCAGGGACATTTCCCTTAGTACTTAAAAAAAAATCCTATTTACAGCATAGAAATTTTTAAAGCCACAAGATACAGAAACACTGTAGTAAGGAGGAGAGGGCTGCAGTCCTGGCACCCGGCTCCCAGCGCAGGGCCCCTTGTTCTGTCCAGCCTGGATCCCAGTGCCCGAAATAATTACACAGAAACTGTATTAATTAAATGACTGCCTGGCCTATCAGCTCTAGTCTCTTTTTGGCTAACTCTCACATCTTAAACTAACCCATACCTAGTAATCTGTGAATCACCACGAAGTCATGGCTTACCGGGAAGATTCTAACTTACATCCATCTTGGGCTGGAGAAACATGGCTTCTGTCACACTGCCTTCTCTCTCACAGCATTCTGTTCTGTCTACTCCGCCCACCTAAGGGCTTCCCTATCAAAAGGCCAAGGCAGTCTCTTTATTTAACCAATAAAAGCAACACACAAATACAAAAGACCCTCCTACATCAAAACATATTTTAACCTTAATTGTAACTTACATTGTTCTTACATTTTCGTGATTAGAATAAGAGGATAAAAGATTGTCATATATGGGCAAATACATTTTCTGAATGTATGTTAACTGCATATTAAAATTAACAGAAATTTTTACTTTTGAGTATATTGTTGCAAAATAATCATTACCTTGCATTGCAAAACATAATGTAGATAGATATGGACAGTATGAAATTAGAATAAAACTCTGAGTCTGACTAGGGAGATGGCTCAGTCAATAAAGTGCTTGCCAGGCAAACATGAGGAGTTCAGTTTGAGTCCTAAGAACCCACACAAAAGTTGTGCACAGCAGCATACTTTTGTAATTGCAGACCGAAGGAGGCAGAGACAAGTGGATCTAACATGTCTCCACACTTTCTAGTTATTTTGTATGTACTACATATTCATGTGTGCCAGTGACAGTGCATGTGTGTGTTGGGAGGGGTGCATGTGCATGTGTGAGCATGCATGTGTAGGTCAGAGGACATCACATGCTGGCCTTCAGGGCACAGTATTTAAGGTAATATGCAGCTGTCTTAACTGTAAAAACTACAAAAAAAACCACAGTGTCCCTGTGATTGAGGAGAATCATTCCTCTAGTTTTATTTTTTGTTTTGAATTCTTCTTGGTTTATGCATCTAGTATATATTCTTCCTATTTGCATATGATTCTTAAATATTCCAATTGTGACGGGTTCTTAATTTTAGTTGTGATTCCTTGTAATCTAGGAATTATGTGAAGGAAAAGCAAGGCATTGAATATTAATTACTTTTGATAGATTTGTATCAATTTAATATTTTCTCAATGACCACACCATTTATGATCCACATTGTTCAGAGAACCCAGGATATCCCAGTAAAAAGAGCAAAAGCCTAACCTTTGTGGACTTAACACTGCAGCTGGGTAAGAAGGGATGGTAGCTCAGTTTCCATTTCTGTTATTGTGATAAAATTTTCCTTAAGAAAATAAGTTCTGGGATAAGGAGTTTGTTTTACCTCACGCCATAGCAGGGAAACTGGGGCAGCAGAAACGTGAAGCAAATGGTCACACACACAGTTCAAGAGTAGATAGAGAATGAACACATACATGCCTTCAGCTCAGCCCATTCTCCCGTCCATTCAGTCCAGGACCCCCCCAGTCCATGAAATGCTCTTGACCCCATCTACAGTGAATTATCCTACCTCAATGAACCCAGCTAAGAAAACCCCTCCCTCATATCCACACAGGCTAACAAAATCCACACGGTTATTGTTAAGACTCTTCTCAGGTGATTATAGATTGTGCTGAGTTGACAATTACAGCTACACCTCATGGATGGGAACCAATTATTGACATTATGAATAACAGTTAAAATTTAGTGGTGGAAACCAGAACGAGAAAAAGAGCTATGACGTCAGTCATGGGTGCAGATTACAATGGGGTCTTAGGGAGACATGATGAGAAAGTGACATTTGGACAAAAAATTGATGGGAGTAGTGCGGTTGCCATGTAAATATCTGGAAGAAAAGGTTTCAAGGTAGAAGGGGAGATGTGTGCTCATACTGTGCAGGAATATTTAAGAGGAGAACCCTGTGGCTTCAGAGGTGAAATGAGAGAGAATAGCCACCCTCCAAAACATACCCATCCCTTGACTTTTGATGGTTAATGAAAGGGTAAATACAGTAATACAATAGAAAGAGAAATCCAAGACACACAAGTGGAACCAAGGATGAAGAGAGTAAAGATTGAAGAGGGAGTATTTGCTTCCAACTTTCTCTCCTGGATGCTAACAGCAACCGTGCTAGAAAATTTCAGATGAGGTGATTAGCTATCAATACCGGAAAATGATGTAGATGTCCATAGACAAAGAGATATACTGGCACAAGATATCATTCCAGATGCACCTATGCTTTAGAGAGCAAAGTACAGAGGCTACGAGGTGGCTAGTAGGTAAAGTATTTGCTGCACATGCATAAGGACAGGCACTTAGTTTTACAGTTCTGTAAAGGCTGAGCGGTTGGCCTGCCTGCAATCCCAGCACTGGGGAGACAGAAAAGGGAATCTCTGCAGCAAGCTGCTTAGCCAGACAACTGTAACAGCAGGCTCAAGGTGCAGCAAGGGACACTGTCTCAGATAAGATGGAGACCAAGGAAGGCGCCTATGTTACTCTTAGGCCTCCACACACGTGCACTTGTGCGCATGCACTTGCATGCACAGACAGGTGTACTCACACATGTGGAAACACACAAGCATGCATGTGAAGCATCCTTTTATACATATGCAAAAGAATATAGGTTCAAATTCCAATGAAGTGTTGTACAGAAATATGGCATAAATTATTCGCAAATTCTGGTGAATGTTACTAGTGCCTGTCACAGGCTGTTATCATATGAAATAGAAGGACTGCTCCACAAACAGAAAAAAAAATGGTTCAGGATGTTTCCTCGGCACAGAGGTCCTTATCATTTGAATTCAGACTTGCAAGGCTGGTTGTGTGAAGGGATCAATGAGGAATGAGAACTTCATCCAATGAACTGATGGAGGCGAAGGCATGTAGATATATGTCAGCAACTTACTGGGGCAAGACCTGGAGCAGTGCATTGTACTCAGGCAATGACAACAGTCTCGGCTGAGAGACTGTGGAGTTAGGAGGCAATCAACCATGGAGTTAAATCATTTTAGAAAAATCTGTGTTTTGCTAACAGAAAAAAATCACATTATGTTCAAAAGTAGGCCATCTAACTGAAAATCCAAGACTGTAATCAGAGAAAATAATCTCTTGGCATAGCATTCTGGTGGCACCGGGTTAATAATCATAGCTGTGCCATTAGCCCATCTGCATGTGTGAACAGAAATGTTTTGTAAGATGAATTTAAATTATGAAAGACCTCAAATTCTGATGTTATACCCTTATAGCTAGTTCTAACAGGCATGCTATCCCACTAAGCAACTATGCAACATTTTTAGTCTGAGAATTTTAAGAGCAATAAATAAAAAGATGCAAATACGTGTTTAGGAGCTGCTCATGAAATATTAAGTTGGGTGGTTTTCCATGTTTTGGCATTTTATACTTCGGTGTTCAAATTTACAACTGGTATTTCCTGATTGACATGAAAACTTTGTAATTTCACAGTTAAAAAATTCACTGCTGTGCGTGAGAAATCTCTGATCCAGGTAATGTAATTCTCTAAATCTAGTCAAGGGTGTTATTTTTTTGTATACCATGCGTGTCATTAGATACATTTTTTTTAAAATAAGCTTTCTAGTTACGTAGAAAAAAGAATAAAATTAAAGCTTATATGTGGAGCGGTGTTTATAGATTGGTTTTATTGCTAATCTGTCTGCAGACAAAAACTACTATGTTCAAAAAAAGGATCTAAACAGTGATTGCACATACCACCTAATGTGTCTCCAATTCAAAGTCCAAAGAACTACAAAATAAAACTATAAATTTTTATTATGACCCCAATTTTAAAAGTTCAAAAACCGAGAGTTTCTATTCTTCCCAGAATACAAGTAGGACTTAGTATGTACCATCTGTCTATATGTCACTTAAGCAGAATTAAAAGTGTATTATTATTTCCTGATACATTTTAAATTATACCAACTTTTATAATAAAAACAGCATATGATATGGTCACATATCCCATAAGATGAGTGGATCACTTTGTATTTTAAGCCAATAGAAAGTAATCAGAACATTGGCAAAGATGAGACAGCCTAAGATGCCAAAAAGAGGAGAGCTAAAATAACATATTGAAGCACAATTAATAAAAACTCAGAGATAGAAATTGGGGTTCAGCCTGAAAGTCAGAAAAGCAAAACAGCCAGCCACAGGCTCTTACCTCTACCTCCATCCAAAAATGACCATCCAGCCTCCAGGAATCTCAGAATGAGACTGAGACTGAGAGTTGTCTCCTTCTATCTTATGATCATCTCTAGTTTTGGGATTAAGGGCATGCACCACTACCACCTGGTTTCTATGGCAAGCTAGTGTGGCTACTGGGATTAAAGGTGTGTTGTGTCATTGCTACCTTATCTGTAAGGTTGACCAGTGTAACTGTTTTACTTTTCTGACCCTCGGGCAAGTTTTGTTTTTTAAATACAAATGAAATGCCACTAAAATATATAAAGCAGAAATTTTAGAGAAATGTCTGCAGTCTTCTTCAGACTTGCAATTCATGTAAATTGAAGGAAGTGGGCGGGTGATATCAGAGACAAACTTTCCTAGCAACTTTTTGTTGCACAGGAAACTGTAGACATTATGTTCCCCAGATTCCTCAGATTCTTTGAAAGTCCAACCTGTATGGTTTTAAATCAAATATTTCTACTCTACCATGCATTTTTTTGAAAAATGAAAGTGAAACAGTTTAGCCTTTTTTTTTCTTTGGGGGGAGCACAAAATCAAAGTTATCATTTTGAAGCTGTTTTAAAGCTGTTTCCTATTTTTCATTCCTGTCGCCATGATAAAATACTCAGGAAAAAATCAACTTAGGAGAGAAGGGGCTTGTTCAGTTTACAGTTCCAAATTACAATTCATCACTGCAGGGAAAGTCGCAGCGGCAGGAGCTGGAGACAGCTTGTTATAAGCACAGTCAAGAACAGAGAAAAACAAATGCATGTGTGCTTACGTGTGCTCAGCGCCATCTTTCCTTGCCTAGGGAATTAATGGTGCCACCCACAGTGGCCTGTGTCTTCCCACATGAATTAATAAGCACTTAAGACAATCCCCCATAGACATGCCCACAGGCCAACCTAATTCAACAGGGATGAAAAATATGCAAAGGGTGTTCATAATTTGGAGTTAAAATTTTGGACAAAAGACACTTTGGATGTCAGGGAAACATCTGAGAATAGCTGTTCAGAGGAGGACACCAGATTTAAATCAGCCCCTCCAGTCTCTCTTCCATGCGTTTCTTTTGTTGTCAGCTGAATTAAACATTATGCTTCATACTAAAGTAAAAATTGGTTAATGTAAGTCTAGGGAGATCGCTCAGAAGTCAAATGTCCTTGCTCCTCCAGCAGAGAATCAGGATTCAGTTCCTAGCACCCACATAGTTGCTCAGAACCATTACATCCATTTCCAGAGATCCATTGACGTTTTTTGGCTTTGCAGTCACCAAGACACATACATAGTACCATGCATACATTAAGGCAAACACTAAAACATATAAAATAAAAATAAGCAGGTCTTTTTTTAAAAATTGGTTATCAATTTTTCAGAGGGTTAAAGTGTTGAAGATGATGTTCCTTGTCATAGGGTGACATCGTCATTATTAGCACAGTGGCAATCAGTATAATCAAGGAGAAAGGCTTCCTAACAAGAATATGCAATTAAGACTGATTACATAACATATCTGTAAGCAAGTTTGTTGGAATTTTAAAAGTATGTAATTTTCAGACAAACACAAACATATATTGAGTAAATTGGAGGCTTTTAAAATATAGTCTGTGCAAAGGATAAATGTGTCAAATTTATTTCTAATAATAGATTGAAGAACTAAAACAAAAGTTCATTGTCAGATAAAATAGAGGTTTCATAATATTATCAGTGATACAGATGACAGAGTAACTGAGATGGAAGCTTATAATAGATATCACAAACAAATTTATTAATTAAAATCATTAAGAATGGTTATATGGTCAAAGAGATTAGATAATGTCAGCCAAAGTCCCTCATTCAACTAAAGATCATCTAAATTTTAAAATAATTTCAAAGAATAAATTTCTAGAAATGACAAGTAATGAAAATTTAAAATGAATTTTGTAATATTACTTGCCTTATTAGAACAAAGAAATATATATCCCAAGTTGCTTTTAATTGTTTCATAATCTCTTGTTTAATTCTCCTCAACATACCATTGGGAGATGGTTTCTCTACAAGGGGCACTATTAAAACAATACAGTAGAAAGGTTTGGATCGTATAAATTAACAAGCAAGAACAGAACAGTTGATCACATTTAAAACTTCATATATTGATACACACAGGATTTAATCAAAGTATTCACATGGGGCATTTAATAGGGGGAATTGTTGCTTATAAAAAGTCTGTTAGCAGCAGTTACAGAAGAATGGCTGCAAAAGTGCTGTTAAATCATCTCCAAGAACAGTTTCAGTTAAAACTGTATCCCCTGTGTATGTCCATTGCTTTTCCTGGGTGTTAGTTACTTTTCCATCCCTGCAATAAAACACCATGACCAAGCCAACTCAGAGAACACTGGGTTTGGGATTAGAGTTCCAGAGGGTTAGGATTCATACTGACAAGGGTGGCATGCCAACAAGCAGCAGACATGGCAGCTGTAATTGAAAGCTAAGGTTCTTTTTTATCTTTTCTTTCCTTTTTTCTGAGACAGAGTTTCTCTGTTTAGCCCTGGCTGTCTTGGTACTCTCTGTGTAGACCAGGTTGGCCTCAAACACAGGAGTCCACCGGCCTCTACCTCCCTAGTGCTGGGATTAAGGACTAAAGACACGCGCCACCACACCCAGCTTTAAGGCTCATCCTGAAAGGCCAAGCAGGAAAAGTTAGCTACCGGTGGCGCATGTCTTTAATTCTCAAAGGCTGATCTCAGGTTCATGGTTCTTCTAGCAAGACAACTTCTTAACTGCCCACCCACTGGGGACCAAGTGTTGAAATAACTGAGATTGCAGAGGACATATTATTCAAACTATCAGCTACCGCACCCTGTGTTTTAGTTTTGTTATGTTTTGTATGTAGTGTAATGATATGCAGCACAAGGGGATTCCACAGATCCCACGGTGGGGGACAAACATGCCATCAGGCAGAACTTACGTGGAAAGGAAGTTCTTTTGGGAAGCGAGGGGAGCAAGAGGAAAGAGAAAAGAAAAAGAGAAGGAGAAAGAGAGAGAGAGACAGAGAAAGACAGAGACCTTCCTCCTCAGAGAACGGCAGAAAGAGAGAAGTAGTAAGTCTCTTAACGGGACTAGGACCTTTGCACCTGCATAGAGTCAGGGTACTGCCTGCCATGCATGCAAAGGTGACCACTCTGACTAGCCACGTCCCCAAGGAGCGGAGCCAGGTTTGCATTTGCCTGCATGATAACATGTAGAACATGTTACATATGAGTAAGGAAGCTTTTGTTACAGTAATAAATGCAGTGGAGAAGTGACCACAAAGAGGCAAAAGCAGAAATGCTTCTAGCAGAAAAAACTTTTTAGTGTCTTAACTTTAGTGGTTAACCTATTCACATGGTCCATTACACTACACTACACACATATGCACACACACCCCACACCACATACACACATATACAACACAACATAGCACACATACATACAATACATACAACATACACATAATTGCTGAAATAGAAATAAACTTGCCATGTGATTTATTCCAGTTTCAAGGTTGTGCTATCATATTATAAAATTTTATCATTGTGCAAAGATGGATGAGAGGCACTGGAATTATTTCTTATACTTATGGTGAACCTATTATCTCAAAATAAGGCATCTTTTTAAAATGGACTTTAATGATAAAAGTAAGTCAGTCAGTTGAGAGAGGAATGTTCAGAGATGGTGGCAAAGTCAGAGTCAAGGCAAAAAGGCATTAACTCAGTCAGTCATTTGCTAGGGTTATTTCCCACTTGTAGCTAGGACACCTTGCAACTCAACGACAGTGTCGGAATCTGCTATTGAGATGTTATACGATGATGGAAAATAATCTTTTCCTTTAGAAACTCTTCAAGTCACAAATTATGTACAGATTAAAATACTGCACTTATCATGATTAGTGTTGAAATTATCCCAGTAGTCATCTACCAAGAAGACTTGACTCCCAGTGTAGTTTGTTTGTCTTGAAATATTTTCTGTCCAAACTCTGTCCTGCTTTTGTGCTTCTACGTAATTTTTTTCAACATTTATAATAAAGAGCACCTTGCTTCTAGTAGTAAGAAAGTATTTGTTAAAAGTAATTCTATAAGTGAGTATATGTGATAATTGTCTTTCTGTGTCTGGGTTACCTCACTCAAAATAATGTTTACTAGGTATTCAAACCCACACGTCATGTATCTGCTCAGAAACTGGGCTTGTAACCCAAATCTTTAGCTGAGCCTTGGAACTAAGTCTGAAAGCAAGAAATTTTAGGCATTTTAAAATACTAAGTCCAACCATTTTTATTTGTATTAATTGGCTTGGAATCAGCAGAAGTCATAGAAATGAATGTAAAAATAGGAAACAAAAGAAAATAGTATTAATGAATTTATAGTAAGTTTAGCTGTAGATTTCGTAACTCTTATTTCCTGTGTTTTGTCATCTAAACATTTGGAAAACTTGAAAAGAAAAGCTACTTTAAACTGGAAGCGGGGTAGAGAGATGGCTCTTACAGAATACCCAAGTTCTGTTTCCAGCACCTACACAGGATGACTCGCAACTGTCTGTAACTCAGCTCCAGATCTCTAGCCCTCTTTTGGAATCCATGAATGCCTGCACACACTTATCATACACTTACACAAACACATACACGTACGTAATTAGTTTTTTAATCTTAAAAAGTAAGCGATATAATTATGCTATTGATTTCACTTTAAACATGTAGGACAGTTATCCCAGATTATGAAATTATGCCTCATGTGAAATAGAATCTCTAAAATCTTAGTCTAGGTTGAAAAGAATGCTCATATTTCGTTATTCTTGGAAATTTGTTGTAATGTAAATGAGGAATGCTCCCCCCATGTTCCCCTCTTTTGTAACAACATGTGGAAATCAATTAGGGGCATTGTTTCAAAAGGCTGTTGAACCTTTAAGAAGTGGTGTCTAACAGAAGGATGTGGGTCACAGAGGTGAGCATTGTAGTCTTGCCCCATTGAGTCAGGCCCCATGGAGTCCTAGCTTCCTGATTCTCTGTCCACCAAACTATAACTACCACAGACCCAGACTGACCACCACACCATCCCACGGTGATGAATTCTCTCACACTGTGAGTCTCAAGTTGCCCTTGTTTGCTGTTTAGGTCATAGTAACACAAAGTAACCAACAAGCTTATTACATAAAATAGTGAGAGATTTAGATGATTAATTTTATAGCCACAGTTTCAAATTTATCTATAAAATTTCAAAAGTAAGTGTTGTTATATGTTCCCTATTTAAACAGTCAAAAAAGTCAAGTTAAATTAATAATGATCAAGATATAAATGGAAGACATATTAATGTTTTTAACTTACTATACTTATCAATTTTAAAATAAATTCTATATGTTTGTTGAGTTTGATAAAGTTAAAATCTGTAATATTAGCTAACAATTAAAACATAAATATTAAATAGGAAATATTATTTTCAATTTTTTTGCAATAACGATACAAAAGAGAATTTTTATAAATACTTTCAATATAAATTATTACAGGTTTATGGCTCAATTTTATGAGATGGAGGCTAGCTTGTTGACTAAATATTTTAGTGAAAACAAACTGATACAAAGAAATCAAAACCTAAAGATATAGAATCTAAATAATTTAAATGTGAACACAGGAAGCATTCTGATCACAGAGGCCATATAAAAATTCAGACCCAAAAAAAACTACCTTATAAATTTTTGTTAACATTACTCCATTGGAACTAATTTATGTAGAAAACATATAAGGTTGGCAACCTTTGCTATCTCTTTTTAGTTTTTTCTTTTGCTACATGTATAACATTAGAACATTTTGTGGCCGCTGGTTTTGAGCATGCACTCTCTGTAACCAGATTTTGTCTTCGAAAGCCCTCACTTTATATGGATATCAAAACATGAGAGTGAGGCAACAAAGGACAGCCAAGGGTTATAGTTTAATTATATCTGCTCATATCCCTAAATTAGTAAGTTCAACTTGTGTTAATATTAATGGCTGTTCCTTACTTCGGCACAAGATTAGAAATACAATTAAAATAGAACATAAAACTACTAGACCATTAGACTTCCACTTTATCTTTAAGACAAAAATATGAAAATTTCAATTATTATTACAACCCAGCTATAAAATTATCAATTCACTAACCTGGAAATTGGAAAAAGATAATATCAGTTGTTTTGTCAACAAGCAGAATTGAAATATATTCCCACAACAGTTAGAGAAGCACATTTTAGAATCTTGGGTGAAAATATTCATTATTTGTTCCTGTCAGTTTCTTCTCTTTTCTCACCATAGAGAATCTGATTCAAAATCATTTTCAAATAAAAAAGCTTTCCTGGGTCAAACAAGAAGAGAAGAATTACTAATTTCAAAAGTGTAGTAGGCATTATTAAAAGTTTAGCTGGGAGAAAAGGGCATATGCAACTCTTTAGGTTAATGTTATCTTCAAATAAGTAATGAGAAAATAACGAAGTTGATTTTCTATCTAATGGTATTTGGGAAACCACGGAAATGTCTGCTTAGGCATTGCTAGCAGAAGCAATTTCATCTCAATTGTTCAGCCCAAATCTGTCCTTATAAAGCAGTTGAGAAAGTATTCCATTCCAGCAAGAATTTTATTCATTTTCAGAATCACAGGGGCTATGTGTTAAAATAAGAAACCTTTAGCACATCTGTCGGTGGCAGATATCTATCATAGCTCCCTCCAGTGACTTACTTTGAGAACACACTCGTCACTCAACTCTGGGGGACTCAGTCATCATGCCTAACATTCAGAATTAATATCTTGCCAGCCTAAGGCCATGAAGCAAGACAGGATTGATGCCAATCTCTTCAAAGTTTTGGGTCAATAATGTGTCATAATCATTTTCTCTTTGCTAACCCACCCACACCCTTACTAAATCAACCCTTGGGCAGTCTGTTTGAGAAAGAAATCTGCAGAATGTATTTATTCTATAAAAGAATAGCTTAGGCTCACAAACACTGAATTTTCTAGGAAAATAATAGTGTATCAAAGTCTTGTGTGAAGAGAAAATTAAAGAGAATTTCATTAACATGGTGGAAGTCATTCATTCTCTAAAAAGGAAAAATTAAATTACTGTAGTTACTGTAATATTCAAAGATCAAGCAAACTATTACCTAAAATTCTGCATGCATTCTTGATGTATAAAGCTAATATATGACTGTCTCTCTCTCTCTTTCTCTCTCTCTCTCTCTCTCTCTCTCTCTCTCTCTCTCTCTCTCTGTGTGTGTGTATGTGTGTGTGTGTGTGTATGTGTGTGTGTTTACAGATGAACTGAGTCTTGTCATGACATTTAGGAAGAGGTTAGGAAGAGGTCATACATCACTGTCATTCTGTGTTCTGATCGCATATGTTACATTCCTTTTTCTTTTATTATGGCGTGGAGCCATATTCTTAGACTGCTTACAGCTGGACTTTATAACTACAAAGTCCTGGATGTCATTAGCTAGATTGAGTGCCTGAGTTCATATTTCATTGCCTTCAGAGTCTACCATACAGAGCAATTTTGTGTAGCTAAAGATGAATTTTATGATGTTTTTCTAAAACTTCTAATTATAAGGTAATGTACAATGAATGCTTAAATTTATAGCTCCAGCTTTTGACTTATTTTACAAGTCTTTCCTCGCTGTTCTTTGCTAAATAGACATTCTTCGTATTTTATTAGTGATTTCTCCCATTGCATCATGCTCTCAGTGGGATGGTTGCCTGTGTTTTATTTTACTTCTGCGATTAATTACCTATGGCCCTGTATCATGTCTCTTACAAACCCATTTTTCATAATGGTGCCTGTCGGTGTCCCTGCAGTTTGCAGTCTGTAAGAGTTTCCAACAGAAACCCCACTTCTCTGGGGCTTTAGAGTCTGTTGCAAAACTGGGCTTTAAGTCACACATGTTGAAAACACATGGAATGATCTATGGAGCACTTTATTTTTAGCTCCAAAAGGACATTATTTGGGAAACAGTTATTTCAAAATTGATGTGTGTCTACGTTGTGGTAGAGGACCTTTTATAAAAACAGTATAATTTATAAAATTTAATTATCCTGTGTTTTTTTTTCCCATAGGAACATGCTTCCTTGCTGTTGATAGGTAACCATACAATCTAGGTTATAGGCATATTTTCATGAGTATTTCTCTATTTTAATTTCACAAAAGCACGCATGATCATTACCTTTCTCAGGAATTTTGAAATGTGACTTTAACCAGGAAAAAAAATCCAGAAAGTATTCTTCTATTGATAGGTAACTGATCTCCTAAAATACTTTAGGAATTACCTAGGGCATTGCTCATTAGAAAATCTGCAAGTGAAAACCATGTTTTCATGACCTTCTCTAATTCATAAGTAGTAAGTTTGTATAAAATTATCAACTCAAGAGCTATTAGAATACTCTTAAGGGTGATATTGTGCTTTCATTTTTTTAAAAAACATAAGAAGTCTGGTAAGTATTAATTTCAAACTAAAAAAAGCTAAGTATAAGCATGTTTCAAAGACTAAAATAAGAAAGAAAGAAAGAAAGAAAGAAAGAAAGAAAGAAAGAAAGAAAGAAAGAAAGAAAGGAAGGAAGGAAGGAAGAAAGAAAGAGGCAGAGAGATCGAGGCAGCAGGGCATCAGGAGCTTGAAGTGGCTGCCTGACCAGATTCCATCCTCAGTCAGGAAACAGAGAGGAACAAATGCAATGCTAGTACTCCTCACACTGCCTCGTTTTATGCAGTGCACACTACCCTGCCCAGAGAATGGTCCCAAGACTGGACTTCCCTATCAATTATTATAATCAAGATAACCTTCCACAGCATGCCCAGCAGTTAGTTTCCTAGGAGAATCTGGATTCTGTCAAGTTGACAGCTGTCACTAACCATCTCTCGAAAATCATCATCCTAAAGAGAAGCTCCTCTCTCCTCATCCTGGAATCCTGTGACCTAGTCTATGTCTCTGAGTTTTCTACTGTAAACATTCATTGAAGTCCATTGTGCACACCATGTCTTTTCATGTCTAGTTTATTTAACTTAGCGTGTTTCTCAGCTTCAAGTTGGTTGTGGCGTATGTAAGAATTTCAGTGCTTTGATGGCTGAAAACCTATTGCAACTTTTTATTATTCTTCATTTCATTTATCAGTTCATCTGTTCATGAATATTAGGTTCCACCTTTCAATCATTGCTAAAGGAACATAAGAATAAAATGACTCTTAATGACATACAATTATACCCAGAAATAAGTGTGTCTCTCAACCCTCATCAGAAAAGCTTTTTTCTTTCAGTGGATGGTAACACACACAGAGACCCATAGTTAAACAATGTGCAGAGAGTAAGAGACTTTGAAGTTCCCAGTTCCAAATGGGGCATCTTCATCACATTCCTCCCTTGAGGCCTCAGGGATGTATGTGGAAGAGGAGGCAGAAAGACTTTAAGAACTAAATGTGATATATGATTCCAAGGGAAAAGTCTTCCAGACATAACAGAACAGCACAGGGTCGCAATAGACAAAGTCTCAGCACTGAAAAAGGGAAGTTGAAGCAGGGTCCCACTCCTAACAAAAGAGCTATTTGCAATTGATTCTTGCTAGGAAAGAGAAACCAGTTTTCTCCAATGGAGTGTCCCTGGGTGTGTCAACCATACTCCACAACAAGCCCCATGATCAAGAGTACTTGGTCAACATAAAACAAACTCCATAGTTTATTTTTGAGTTTTGGTTTTGGTTTTTTGGATTTTTTTAATTTTGTTTTTTTTCATGTCGGGAGAAGGGGTTGTATCATTTTGTTTTAGTATTTTATGAATTATTGGGTTTTTGTTTCAATCTTAATCTTTGTCTCATTTTAGTTTTGACAGGGAGAACATGAAGGTGAGTGGGCAGGGAGGTGTGGAGGATCTTGGAGGATTGAGGGAGGTGAAAGAGTATGATCAAAATGTGTTATGTGAAAAAATATTTAAATATAAAAGGGAATAACACTATTAACATTGATTTGCTAGTACCTTTTCAATTCCCTACGTTAATTACTATGGTATCACATAAACCTATGTCTATTCAAATCTCTTATCTACATTTTTATTATTTTTTTGCATTTTATTTATGTATTGATGCAGACTATCACTACATAGCCATGCTTGACTTGGAACTCACTCTGTAGATCAGGCTGGCCTTTAACTCACAGAGATCCACCTGCCTCTACCTCCCCATGCCTGGAATCAAAAGCATGAGCCACTAACTACAGCTGGCACTTTTGTTTGTTTGCTTTTGCTTTGGGGGGGTTGGTTTTGTTTTGTTTCATTTTGTTTCAAGACAGAATTTCTCAGTGTAGCCTTGGCTGTCCTAGAACTCACTCTGTAGACTAGGTTGGCCTTGAACTCATAGAGATCTGCCTGCGGCTGCCTTCCAAGTGCTGGGGCTAAAGGTGTGCATCACCAGTTACAACTGGCATTCTTATCTACATGTTATTGTGTTGTTCACCCTTTTGTCACTGAGCAGCAAAATTTCTTTATACAATCTATGCATAAATTCCTTAGCACACATATGAAATCAGAAAATATGTTTTCTGATTTCTTGCTGATACCCTTTGGCATACAAATTTTTAGTTTTTATTAAATCTGATTATTATTTTCTTTTGTAGTCCTTGTTTTTTATCTCACTAAAAAAGTGTGAATTTAGAGTCATAGATATTTACTTATATAGTTTTTTTTGAACACGTTGATAGATTTGGCTATCATATTTAAATCCCTGGTCTTTTTTTTAGCAAGTTTGTCTGCAGTATGAAGAATTGGGCCAAATTAAAGATTTGTAAGTGTTTGTGGAATCCTTCAATGCCATTGCTTTACAGACTTTCATGCATCCACAATGGTTCAAGTGTCTAGATTGAGGGCACTGCACATATACCAGAGATTACAAAATCTATCCTGTCATGTAATAAGCTTTCCAGTTAGAAAGATATTTACCAGGAAGACACCATGATGACCACAGATAGCCAGAGGGGACAGTTTTTGCAGTGCTTCATGGGGCTGGGCTCAGGGTAACTGTGTGATGTGGGAGAACAATTCTATATCTGTCAATTATGTTTTAAATAAATGCTGATTGGTTGGTAGCCAGGCAGAAAGTATAGGCCAGAAAACCAGACAGGAAGTAGAGGTGGCACAATAAGAATAGGAGAATTCTGGGAAGCAGGAAGCTCCCCCGCACTCCTGCCCAGACCACCTAAGAAGCAGGATGCCTGCCCCGCTGAAAAAGGTACTGAGCCATGTGGCTAACATAGATAAGAATAGTGGGTTAATATAAGCTACAAGAGCTAATAAGAAGCCTGAGCTAATGGGCCAATCAGTTTATAATCTTCTGGAGACCTCTGTGTGATTTTCTCTGGGACTAAACGGCTGGGGGACTGGGCAAGACAGAAACCCCGACAAGTGGCCCCTCATGTTACAACTGCGCTCACTTTGAACTTTGCCCCTGTATCAAAGGTGGGAAAATCAAGGCTTTCTTCCCATTCTCTCAGCTATGAGACAGAAGGAAAAGACTCAGAATGGAACTTAAAACCTACTGGGAATCAAACATTAACACTGAAGTCAGACTATTAGAAAAATCCATAAATGGGAAAAACTCCAAGCCATATAACTAAGTTGACTCTTGTATTTAGCACATAGAAAGAACTCTTAAGATATAGTAGAAAATTAAAACCCAATTTAAGCATGGTGACAATAGATCTTAAGAGATGCACTCACAAAGAAGATAGGTAAGCATCTTGGAAACATTTGAGAATATGTTTAGCATCATTAGGCTCTAGGTAAACAAAATTCAAAACTATTGCAGTCTCATTTATTAGACCCATTAGGATGGCAGCTCAAGGATTTATGTAAAGTACAAATCAACCAGTGTTGATGAGGGAATGGAAAAGCTACAATCATTATATATCACTCTCCTGTCACAAGAAGAAATGGTTACAGTACAAAGCAATTCGACATTCTTCAGAAACTAAAACATGACCCACAGGTTACACATTCCTAAGTGTAGGCCCAAGAGAAGTGAAAACATATGCGCATACAAAAAAATTTGTGTATGAGTGTTCAACGCACCAAGAAGTAAAAAGTAATAGAAGACCCCATCAACTGAGTGATAAACAAAATCCATCTATAACATAAATATATTTCAACAATAAAAACTTGTTAAAGCAATACAGGCCCTGACATAAGTAAATCATGACACTTCATGCTATAAACGAATCCACTCAGAGAAGGCCAAATGTTATATAATTGCTTTTCCATAAAATATCCAAAAGAGGCAAGCATATGCAGGCAGAGAGTACCAGTGCCTTAGAATGGACCTGGGGGAAGTTGTGAGTGACTATCCCATGGTGTAGGATTTGTGTTTGGGGTATAAAATTAATTTAGAAGATGGTAATGCTTGTGCAGCTATGAATATACTAAAGTCTACTCAACTGTATATATTAAGTATCAGAATTGTACAGTATGTTCAATATATATCACAATGAAACATTCACATTCTGGGGACCCCAAATCTCTTAAAGTAATGATTATTATCATCTTTAAATATTTATGCAAATCTTAGAAGCCATTTTTCTGCTATGTTAATATAACTATCATAGAGAGTAATTATTTGGAATGAAAACAACTTGAAAAACATATCCAAAAATGGATGAGATCTATAGCTTTTAGTTCTCCTCTGAAATGTATTGAGTTGGGCTGACATTGTTTCTCCTCAGTAATGTCCTATTTCTAATTGATCTACTGCCATTTCATATAAGGTATTTGGTTGGAAAAGCTATCTTGGTCTTTTGAGGCCGTAAGAGTAATGTTCAGAAGTAAGGCAGCCATGGGTGTGAGTCGGGGTGGACTATGTCTAATGGCTATAACTCCCATGAGAATGATAGACTATTCTGATAGGTTAGCTTACCTATAAAGGGTATTTTAGGGGCATGATTAAGGTTATTTTCAATAAGTTAAATAATTCTGTAAAGAATTCATTTCATTAGGTTGAAAAAGGATGGCTCAGTAGGCCTGCATCAAGGTTGCTGATTGGAGTTTCTGTCTAAAATCCATATGATGGAAAGAGAGAACCAACTCCTGAAAGTGATTCAATGACCTCCATATCTGCACTTTGTCTTCCACGCCATGGCATGCACATACACTAAACAAATATGTCTTTTCAGTTAAGAGGACCCTAAGAGAGATATACATGGATCTAATCTACGTGGGAAATAGAAAAAGACAAGACCTGCCGAGTAAATTGAGAGCATGGGGATCATGGGAGAGGGTAGAGGGGAAGGGGAGGAGAGGAAGAGAAGGGAGAAAATATATAGCTCAATAAAATCAATAAAAATTACGTATTTGAATAAAAAATAATGTCCTTCAAGCAAAGCTACTTAATGATGCATGATTACCTAGTATTAGAATAAAGAAGGAAGGTATGACTCCCATAACATTCAGTTCAGAGCAATGACTTTCTCAGGGTGACCTTGCCACCCATGGCATAACTGAAACTCGAAACACTGTGGCTTATCACAAATTAGGAGGTGGATTCTCCTTCTGGCATCAGAGGAAAGATGAAGTGAAGCAGTTAGACATCATTAAAGACCCTAGATGGGTCTCTACGACAGTTATATGGTTCAAAATTTCTAGAACAATAAGTTTAGGAATCTCTACATCAATTTATGCTTGCTACAGAAGAGGAATATAAAGCAAATGTGTGTGTGTGTGTGTGTGTGTGTATAAAATATAAGTTAATCAAGCTGTTTATATATTATTGTAAGCTGGTTTTGTGTTCATGCGCAACTTATTGTAAAAGCAGACAGAGAGAAAAAAAATGGGAGAAGGAACAGATGGAGGAAGAGAACCAGAGACGAAGAGGAAGTGATGAATATTCTAACTAAATAATATTTGCCATTAAGGAAAAGGAAAACTCCCTTTCTGATTTTTATATTACCAGGTACCTAGTATATTTTATGTATCTTGTGACTATGCTCACATTAAACTAATCAATGTTTTGATTACAATGTTTGAAAACATTCAGGTACCCATTACTTAAAATAGTTGAAATGTGCTTGAGACCCACTAGATCTGGTCATGGTAGAATAGTAAACAACTAGAACCTGGTGTCCCAGGAAAGGCAGAAACAGGAAAGAGTCAAGGGAGGTCTTAGTTCACCGAACTTCAGAAAAAGAACTACCTCTCTTCCAATAAAACCTGGGGCTGGGGAGTTTCACAGGTTTTCTTTTGCTGAGAGGTGTTCACACAAGGATCTGTGAAGCTTAACCCATAAATCTTAGAGCAGAACAAAGGAGAAACATTGTATGTTTCCATGACTCAGAAATATGGACCTATGGTACTAATTTAGGCCAAATACTGCTTTTCATTTCCTGTATCTTAGCCTCCTTCGTTTGAAAGTGCAGAAGATTAAGGGAATCATTGTGGTCAGTGGTATTGGTTGAAATAAAAAAAAGATAAATGCTAGACTTCGAGAATGCAGTGTAACACTAACCAAGGATCAGTGTGACTGTCTTCATACTCTCCCTTGGTAGTTACTACACAGCACGGCTCAAGTCTATGTGAAAACACTGTGCAGTCTATGAGACATTGGGACATAAAGGAATCAAAGGTTAGTTTCCATATGTCAATCTCCTGATAGTGTATCTGTAAACCATAGCTGTTTTTATCTCTTTATTGTTTAATTTTCCCTCTAGGAGCTTCTGCTTTCGTATTTATTCTTACTATGAAAACAAAAATAACCATCACATCACAGGAATAAAAAAAATCCCCATTCTGAAAAATTAAATGGAGTATCAAGAATTTAGCACAATATCAATACTCAAAATTTTAGCCAGAACATTCTGTTATATTCAAGATAAGCCATATAACAAAAATATTGTTAAGTTTTAAAGCCATAGAAGGGACTAGGAGAATAAACCTTGTTTCACTCCATCTGTTTTTCTGTAGATGTAAAAGTAAAATTGCATTTTAAATTCTTCCCCTTTTGCCAGTTTAATGTATACATTTCTTATATACTCTTTGCTGATATAACATCTATGTTATTTGAGAATTTTTATTCTTGACATCAATTTTGCAGTTTCCTGGCAATACCTGCTTATCAGCAATTGGCAAATGTGTACTTGTAACCAAGAACAAAACTGTCAGATCATTGAACATGGAGAATCACTCTTTTTCCTCAAAACCAATGTGCCCGCAGTGAGCTAATATGAGAACACATATTACAGCAGATTTTGTCTGTGTGTCTACTTAAATCCAATAAGGACCACATGCCTTTTCATTATTTGTTAAGCCTAAGGCCTAATAAGTTCAAACATTAGAGGTAGTGCCAAATGTAGGGTTGCTTATCAGTTGAATTTTGATAAACAAAACTTCATTAAACCAGTAAATGTAAGTACATTTTATGTCTGTAATCAAACCAAATAATATTTAGAGTACATTCATTTATTTATATCAATCTTTTATTATAAATCTACCAAGATAATAATACATGACTTTAAAAAATACCAATTCTTTCTTTAGGGGAAAGAGCACAAATTTTAACAGCAATTAGCTGACAATCCAATGACTCCCACTGTTCCCTTTTCAGTTCTAACACCATCACAGGGAGAGCCGACTTCACCCACCCAGGAAATGTTGTGGCCTTCTTGAATCACACTGGAAGTTCATTCTGTTAGGCAAAAGGCACAGCCACAAGTACCTCATGCACATAATGTTTTTTTTTTAAATTAGCTTAATCTTATATCAAGACTCCTGTCTCTATGAGACTAAAACATTTCTGTCTACCTATAAATTTCTAACCAGTTATATCTTCTTAAGTTCACCATTAATAAGTTAATGGGATCATTTATTTATATTCATTCAACTTGCAAAATTCAAGATTTACCTCTTTTTAAAAGCTATACTTTGAGAACAGATTAAGGTGGAGGAAGCAATGTTCCTGTTGTCAACAGGACACTTCAGGTGATGAAGATGGTATGACTTGGTCTTAGTTCTTACTATTTTGTAATTATTTTTGAGATTATGCTTTATGTAGACATATAAATAGTGCGTAGGAATGAATGTGAAGTCAATATAGTCTCTACAATTCTTAGAACAAACAATCTGACTTCATTAAGCAAGAAATTGTCTGGATGAGCCAACTTTCTTATTCTCTTTGCAAAGAGTCCTCAATTGCAAAGTGTTGATAGGTCTTGCTGTTTGGAGCATCAAGCTGGCAAGAACCTTCTACTGGAACCATTAAATATTTAAATATCTCATTTATTTTAGAGTATATAGTGAAAGATTTTAGTCTTCATGTGAGATATTGAATTTTTTTCAAAACAACCTATTTTGCTCTTGGCAATTTAAAGTTCACAAAGTCCTCATCTTCTTCTTATTTAATGAAAAAGGCCATCCCCTGGAAACAAGCTTATTTAGAAAGGAGCTATGCAAAGAAATGAGAAATCAAATTCCATTTCTAACACTGACTGAAGCTATCTCTTACTTTGGGCATGCAGAGAATTGAAAAGTAGAATAAACTTTGATTTTATGCATTTCCTAAGCAATACAAAGAAGAAAATTAGAAGTTCATTTTGATGGCATTTTTCCCCCACGTTATTGTAAGAATTCTGCCAAAATCTCAGGCTGTCGCCATCAATGACAACTAATGGCATTGAAAGAAGTTGTAAATTCCAGAGCCCATTGACAAATGATGAAACAGAAACCTCAAAAAGAGAGCTTCCCGCAGAACCACTGACTTTCTTAATTCTAGAATATAGAGGTAAAGTGGCCATTATCTTTAGTTTATGAAAATCGTGTGTGTTTTTATACTCTGGTTATTTTACGAACATGGTCTAAAAAGCAAATTTAAGGGCTTCAGTGAGATCGAAGCACACCCGCTGTTCTGGCATCCTTTATGCCTGATTACCCTTCAGTCATGTTTTAACTCCCCGAGTATCTGCACCCTTTAATCCAGAATAATAAATCACGAAATTATTTTTTTCTCTGAGAGACAAAGGGGGCATTGCCTGAAACGCTAGCACACTGGTGAAGAGGTGGAGAAGGCTGATGCAATTACCTAGAAAGTCTATTTATTCCTTCTCCATTCCTGTGTATATGAGGAAGAAAATTATTATCTGGCACAGTTACTGTCGGTACTGCATCAGGAGAGAGACTAGAAAATACTGATTTATAACGAGAATCATGGGTAGCCTAAGAAATTCAGATAAAATGACTTTAAGGCTGTGTTTTAATTTCTCTACTATTAATTCAACTCTGGTCCTTGTTGTCTGTTGTTTATAGTCACATAATAATTAGTATCATATTAGGATTTTTATTATTTATCTGTCTCCACTTCCACCCCAAGTACATAATTTTGCGTTTAGCTGCTGTATCATCTTTGAAGCAGGAGAATTCTAATGTGTAGGCATATAAATCATTCTGTTGCATAATAAATGTGCCGTAGAACATTAGGTCTCTTGTCCGGGGAGAGAAATGACTAGCCATGGAAGGGGACAGGGCTCTTCGAGCACACACTGAGAGCTGGGAGTCCTTAGCTAGTTCTTCTTATCTTTCCAAAACGAGCAAACTTTGCCTACTCCCCCTGAAACGCATGAATTCAATTATTACACATTTTATTAACTTCTTTTAGTATGCAAGCCAAGTAGGAAATATTACAGATTGGAACCTGTGCAAGCAGAGTGGCGCACAAGTCTACTAAACGCACATCCCCTTTGATTCTAATCACTGATGGGTTCTTTTTATTTCAGGCTATTAGCTTTTAGGTGCAGAATAATTTTTTAGCAGAGCAGTGCCATATTGCCAATCTGGGTAATTTGGATCGAAAAGGATGTGTTTTGTATTGATTGTTCTTCTTGTAATCTGTGGAAAGAGAAAGGCAGGGTGGAACAGGTGCGGGAGTTCATACAAGAGACACATGTATATTTTCCCTGCATGCTAATTACCCCCCAAAATGTCAGCAAGTAAAAACATAGATGAGCAAAGGGTGACACGCTTGAGAAATATTTCAGAGATTGCAATGTTTAAGCCTGGTAGGCAGGAAGAAGTAGTCAAGCGAATTTGATACACTTAGGGCAAGCAGTAACTTGTGAGTCGTTTGTTTCCAGGCAAATCACATTACCACATGACTATCTTCTGATCTATTTTGTAAAATCACTCCGCCAATTTTTGACATTTATTCTTTGTAATGATCTGAACTTGAGGCAATAGGCCCATAACTGCAAGGAGACCAACTTTTTTCCAACAGAAAGGGAAAGGGGGACTTGAAACATGATGGTTAAACTGTACTGTAGCAAGTCAGCTCATACTGTTCGGAAGTGTGCAACTAGGGATTTGCTGAGAGCTCAGTCGTTAGAGAACTCACTATGCAAGCATGATGTGAAGGCCTCAGTTCAGACCCCAGTACCCACGTTTAACAAACAAATAAACAAAAGGCTGGATATAGTAACATGTTCTCATAAAGACAAGGACTAGTAAGAGTGACTTGCCCCCAAATTAACTGCAAGTGGAGTTAGCGACTCTCTCTCCAGGAGATAAGGCAGACAGTGAACGAGCAGACGAGGAGGCCTCAGCCTCTGGCTTTCACACGTGTGTGCACAGTCTCAAACCTACACACAATCATACGCTTACACACTACCCACATACACATGCTTACACACACAAAAGAATCACTACAAGTAGAACAATTACAGTTAAATAATAAATAAAGTACATTTTAATTTTAAAGTACATGTGCAACCACTGGCAGCTACATGAAACCTTTATTAAATGCTTTGTTCTAAAATAAACCTTGATAACTCAACATAAAAACCAACGGTTCCCTACTCGTAAAGGCATGGCAAAATAAAACATGATGGTAGCCAAAAATACAATCTATCTATCAATGTAATTTTTATATAATTAGTTCTAGTTCCCAAATTAGACAGGAACAAGAACCCAATACCTGAATCTTTCTGGCAGACAGCAGTAACACTCTAGTGTTATTCTCCAGTATATGTGAATGATGAGATCTCAAGCCTGGAAGTGACTGAATTTAGCATAAATGAACTTTAGACATCATTCAATCCAATCCTCTTAAATTGCACCGAACATTTAAATTGGCAAAAGCACCGGGCATTTAAATATCTAAGTAGTTTTAGCAGCATCAACACTGAAAACAAAGAAAAGGAATCTTTCCATCTTTTAAAACCAAAATGTATTTGGCAACTCAATCTGATTTGCTAGCTAATGTGTTGAGCATACTTCCTGTTGGCCAGTAAAGATGACTTTGCAGTACTTATAATCTACATGACAAGAATAATGAATCACCTTGTTTGCATAGGAACACACCTTTACTTAAAGGGATTTGCAAACAAGACCGGATATTGCCAAACTTTGTAGCTGAGGATGGAAGAATGGCAAACAGAGGGATACTTGTTAACCCCGAAAGAGTTGAGCAAGTCTCTACTCATGGGTCTGGCGTGTATTAAAACTTGCTAAATCTTGTGGTAAGAGTAGTAGCACCAGGGAAGGAAACTGAGGCATGGGTTGCTGAATTAAAATAAGGAACTGAAATGCTATAGGATAAAGGGAGTTTAAAATATCTTTAGTTCTTCAGAAAGCATCTCTAGGAATTCAGAAAATTTGCCCACCATTAGGAAGAGGTGGTAGGGGGCACTAGAGGGGTGGGTTCTAGAATATCCCTTCAGCTATGCTTCCACTGAGGCCAGAATTATGATCTGAACATGTGAGTTTAAATTCCTTTTGAGGATGCCACACATGAAATACATGTTCATGACAGGTAATGAACCTTTATATTCCCAGTATTCACAGATGCCCAAGTAGCCATTTCAGCACAATAGAGATGGATTCATAATTCCTGGAGCCAAGCCACATGAGTCCAGTGCTGATTCTTCAGCTCTGTGACTAACATCAGTGTCCTACACTGTAGAAAAGGCAGATGGAGAGGTAGGCAAAATAAGCTGTCATCTCAGCATTCGGCAACCTGCATGAGTAAGATGATAGCCTCAGCCTTTACTAGCATTTCTAATCTTTCCAGTAGAGGGAGTGATAACCCTATGAAAACAGGATTCTTCAGGGCCCCAAATGCCCAAACTGATCATTGAAAAGAAAGCCTTACAACCTTGTGGCAGAACAGTAATGACAATACCTAGAACAACTTTTATATTCTTTAGGACCACTTGACAGCTCCCCAATCTCTTCAAGTTAAGCTCTTGTTCTTGTTCATCATAGGTTTTGGTAAATGCTTTCAATGGTACTAGAGTACCATTTTATCAATCAGAGTACAAGGTTGATTTTTATTGCTATTTTGTTTGTTTGTTTGTTCTCTTTTTCTTTCTGTCATGGGTGCGCAGATGGATAGACTATCTTAGTTTCTAACCACTCTATAATTCTAAAAGTAGAATTTTTTTAAAAAAAAAATCAAGTTTTCCTGAAGACACATCTCCAGAAATCATGTGTGAGGGAAACCATGGAACAGTACCGCAAGTCATTACATTTCGTAAAAGACAACTGTTAATCATTAAACCATGGGAAGCTGCCATAAGGACATGTGTCAAATGAAGGATCTTCATTCAGAAAAAAACTACTAAGTATAAGTAAAAAGAGTCAAAATTTGTGGCACTTGAGCCATGATCTCATCCTTGTTCATGCTACAACTGAGGTGAATACAAACAAGAGACCAGAGCATCTCCATTCAGCCTCCACTCACAGCTGGGACTCCAAGCCTACCAGAGTCAGAGGACTGCAGAATCATGACCTTCCTCTTCCCTTACTGATTAAAGGAGAAACTGTAAATGAGAAGAACAGAAAAAAGGCCAAAACAAACAACCCGTCAGGTCTCTGCTCACTCTCAGAGAATGAGCCACTGTGCTATCTGCCTATCTGGAGCGCTGCCTAAGAGCTGTGCACAATCAAGAGGCATCGTATTGAAGTATTATGAACCTCGCCAGAGGAATTCACTTCGTTTTCAATAAGGTATGGAAGGCAAGAAAGACTCTTGGAAACTACAAGGGTTTTAGATAGAACTTATGAGCAGGATCTTGATTATTCCGTCAGAGCCAGATTCTAAGCTCTAGGATATCAATTTACCATCAAAGAGGGAAGGGATAATATGATGGACTACTGGTCCATCTATGTAGTTCTAGGAAGAACAGAGAAGAAATCTAAACATTGTCCCTTCCATGAAGAACACAACCTTAGGTGGGTACCCTACCAGCTCTCTTGCTGATTGCATTGAGGAATGTTGATGTATTAGGAATCATTGTTAATCTATCTCTTTTTCTGACCAATGGAGCACCAAGTATGGTCAGATTGGCCACAGAGAGTGGAAATGCATCCATGACTTCCACCCTTGCTCTCAAGGACACCATGCTAATGTGCTCACAGCCACCAAGGAAATCATTCTATCTCCTAATTTGGGGCCATTTTTGGTGTGCATTCACCTAGGACTCCAATATCTCCTGATGCACTGGAACACCCAAAATTATTAGGTGCAACCTATCAATTTCTATAGGCCAATAGTCTTTAAAAATCTATCAATTCAAAATTAATGTAAAACTATGCCTAGACCCTGACTTTCTACCCACTGGGTGATTTCTTTTGGTGGGTTCCCCAGGGGATGGCAGAGTAGGGCTGTTGTTCTGCAGCCATAAACATTCAGGCTGATTCTGACATTTTCTTTCCTCGGGCACCTGAGTACACTGACTATTCCATGTCTCTGCAGGTCTAGGTTGAAGAAGAGAAGACTTATCAGGAACAGAAGTAACAAGTGTCTAATCAATGTTCTGATCTAACTGATTTGTGCCTTCACGACATGAGCCATTTGATATATACAACTAGTACTTGGGTCTCACTATGGTATGCTGTCACCATAAACTTTTCTTAAATCAGTTCAGGTTCACATGACCAAATGGCAGGACACAGTCAGATGTTTGGTTTCAACGAAGATCTAGTAGCAAGCCCAAAGGAATTCTCAAAAGAGGACCAAAACCTTTTTCAAAGGAAGGACTGAAGTGATACAATCAGTCAATTTTGGAATTTAGGAAACAGGGATGCAGTTATCTCGAAGTTCTAGGTCGGCCTGGTGTAAACAGCAAGTTCTAGACCAGCCAAAGACACAGAGTGTAACTTATCTCAACAACGAACAAAAACAAAACCTTAGAAGCAGTCTGCCTTTGTTCTAGCACCTAAAGTACTGTGTTGTGTGCCGCCTTTAGGCTCTGGGAAGGTTTCAAATAGTTTCACCGTATGTCATTAATATTTCTAACACCACCAGCCCATTTGTTCTGTCTCGTGATCACAGTGACAAATGGCATCATAGCTGGACCTTTGTGAAATGTTCATTTGTTCTCAGGCAATAATTAAGCTCTTAGTCCTAAGTAATGGGTCAGAGAAGCATTGTAGGAGATATCCAAAGCTGTCAAAGATAGTGTTTCTATTTCTTTGTGGTTGAATAGATCTTATACAAGTAACTTGCCCTTCACCTCAAAAGGTGTATCTCAGAATAGCCCATACTACTGGATAGCTGGAAATTTCACCAGGTGAGCAAGCCAGATTATTTTTGTATACTTATTTCTCACCATCTGTCATGTTCCTCACCAATGTAAAACTATACCTAGACCCTGACTTTCTACCCACTGGGTGATTTCTTTTTGTGGTGCATATGTCCTGTACAGTGAACCCAAACAAGTTTATGTAATCAATGTAACAGAAACGAGAGTTGTTCTGTGGAATGAAAGCATGGTCAAAGGCTCTAAGATTATGGCTTGGTGTGTAAATCAATTGATGGAGCACTTTCCAAGCATTCATGAAGCCCTGAGATCAGTCCCTGTACTGACTAGTTTTATGTCAACTTGACACAGCTAGAGTCATCTGAAAAGAGGTAGCCTTAACTGAGAAAATTCCTCCATAAGAGCCAGAAGTAGGGCATTTTCTTAATTAGTGATTGATGGAGAGAGTCCAGTTCATTTTGGGTGGTATCATCCTTGGGTTGGTAATCCTGGGTGCTATAAGAAAGCAGGTTAAGCAAGCCTCCATGAGCAAGCCAGTAAACAATACCCCTCCATTGCCTCTTCATCAATCATTTCCTGCCTGCAGTTTCAAGCCCTGCTTGAGTTCCTGTCTTGACTTCCTTCAGTGATAGACTGTGATATGGTCATGTAAGTCAAATAAACACTTTCCTCCCTGACTTGCTTTTGGTCATGGTATTTCATCACAGCAATAATGGCCCTAAGTAATACAGTCCCCAAATACACATAAAGCCAGTGCAGGTGTGCATACCTGTAACCTAGCACACTAAAGGTAGAGGCAGGAAGAACTAAGTTCAAGGTCATCTTTGTCTACATGATAAGTTTGATGCTAACCTGGGGGTACATGGAAGAATGTCTCAGAAAAAAAAAGTATATATGAAGACCAAAAAGAAAATGACAGCCCATAAAGAAATGGCATGCAAGCATAAGACCCAACACCCACATAAAAGCAGGGGGCATGCCTGTGATCCCAGAAACAAGTAGTAGAAACAAGAGGACCAATGAGGCTAAATGGTCAGCTGATATAATACAATGATATAACACAATGGTGATCTCTGGGTTCAGAGAGAGACCTTGTCTGAAAAATAAGCTGGAAAAATTAGAGGAAGACACCAGACACCAACCTCTGGCCTCCTTGTGCATGTTCAGACATGTGGCATACAAATATGCACAGACTCATGTTGAAACACACACACACACACACACACACACACACACACACACACACACACCCCAAACTCTGTGATTATAACTTCAGAGCAGGGAGTCGATAGATTCATAAAGAAGGAACAAAGCCTATTATTTGCTTTTCCAGCTGAAACTACAGTGCTTGTTGTGGCCTCTATGCAGGTCAGTAGTCATATTCCAGGAATCACAGAAGTGTTTGATGAGATGCCATCTCAAATGGCAGTCCCCATCTCTTTCAATTTATAGTAATTCACTGTTATTCTCCTGGACCACCATTTTTCTACATATGCCAAATTAGTCAATCTTGTACAGATATGATAGGAAGCAAAGTCCTACACCTAAGAAACATTGTTAGATTTATTTAATTTAGGCTTATGAGTGTTTTGCCTGCATGTATGTTTGTGTATTACCTACATAGAGTTCTGACAGAGGTGAGGGGAAGGCGTTTGATTCCCCAGAACTGGAGTTGTGGGTGGTTATGGGGTGGTTATGAGGCATGTGACAGTGCAGGAAACCCAGTCCAAGCTTTGCAGGAAGAAGAAGTGCTCTTAACCACTAAGTCATCTCTCCAGCCCTTCACATGACAACTCCTTTGAAGTTCCCCCAATAGTAATCCTTGCAGCAATGTAGAACACTCTTGCTTCACATTCAGTTCATGAAGAGCTGTTCTAGAGACATCTCTGTTGTGCTCAGGGCAGGAAACAATCTGTATATATGACTTCTTTAAGGATAAACTTCGGTGGGTAAATTACCCACTGGGCCTAAGCCAACATCTACAGATCACATGCATGCACCAGGCCATCTCTAAATTAAAAACCACAGGGACATTTTGAATTTCTAGGAAGTAATATGAGTTCAGACCCATTTGCCTAAATTCCCACATGTGTGGAAAAAAATCTGAATTCCCGGTACAAGTTTCATTCAGAAAGGATGAGCATACCATCTACCCTCGAGAAGCTCACCCTCCCCTGCAGTCAGGGCTATGACGTAGCTAAGTGTGGGAAACAATGACTTCATTTTCATGTGTCAATATCCCTGGGTAGAAATGTCTACTTGGCTGCTACAAGGATCACTATGTCAGTCAGTAGCACTGAGCTCCTTCTCTCCTCTCAGAGTAGCTTTTTCCTATAAAGCTGCATGAGCACCCACTTAGCAAACACTGAACCTCTCTCCCAGGGGCATCTGAGGCTCGTTCTCTGAGCCTGTGCCCATGGTGCTTTTGTCAACCCCTCAACTCACAAATTTCTGTGTTTTGCGTGTCTCTTTTTTAAAGATTTCTTATTTAACAAGCATTATTTATTCTTTCATGATAAATGTATTGCCCAGGGCATTGTTCCTTCTTCCTGAACTGTGCTTTGTTGACATATATATATCTTCTCTGAAAGGCACACCACAACCAGATTGCATCCATTTCCAGCAAGGCACATTAACACTGTAATTCGGGGTTATTTTGAACACTAAACCCAGTAATGAGCCCCAAAAAACCAGAAAATGTGTCACTTAGTAAAATGTGAAAAAGAAGTGTGTTTATAATATGACAACTGGAACAAGAAAGAATATTAGCTCATGAGACCACAGCTGTAAATAAAGACACCATTGATTTTGGTTTGTTTGTTGTCATTCTGTACAACTGTGTATCCATGAAGGGTGTCAAAGGCACTGCACAATTTCGTTTGGAGGTTACACATTAATTTTACAATATGCAAATTCTTAAATGTAGAACACACAACTAATAAGAGTTGATTTATTCTTGTTCAGGAAACAGCAAGTCTAATTAGTCAGGCAACAAAGCCCTGTGGTCATACTATTCTCACAATGGTTCTGACTCTGTCGTTCTTTATGATAAGTGTAATAAGCCATCATAACATCTCCAAGAACATACTTGCCAGGGCTGGGTTTGGTGATTCATACCTATGATTGGTAGTCTCAGGACTCAGGAGGAGGGAACAGGGGTATCATGTATTTGAGGCTATCCTGATATCCATACTGAGACTCTGTCTGTTAGATCTGTATTTTCAAACAATAACTTTGTTTCTTTGTTTATGTCTGGTTTGGTATTGTTTGCTTTCAGCTTTTGGTTTTCATAGGGCTGTGGATAGAACACACAGCCTTGAGCATTATAGTCAAGCGTACAAGCACTGGGCAGCCCCCCAACCTCAGTACAAGTTTTGATGATAGCAAATACTTGGTAACTCAGAGCTGTGTGTCTACGAGACATGACTATGAGTGTCTTGGTTACCCAGAGCTGTGTGTCCACGTGTTCATGACTATGAGTGTCTAAATATGTCTAACTCAAATAGTCTCCACTCCAGCTCCATCTGATCAGAGAAAGGAATCTTGTCTATTATTAAATGTGAGTGTCAATTAAAATGGTCTGATTAAATACATTTATATTAATGCTTCCTCTTTGTCTGATGAGGTCTCTTCTACTCTGCTACTGAAAATAGTATTATTAATGATATTTGCATTTAGTCAAACCAAAGACATAATTTCAGAAAAAAGCAGAAACTATTAGTAACTATTTAGATAATGTTCTATAGCCATTTTTGTTACTAGGTTAATACCAAGATTGTATTAGAGAAGCAGGCACCAGGTACAGTGTGAGGCAAGGCTGCAGCAGCACTTGCAACTACCAGATGGTTCCTGCTTCACCCACAATGTCTAAATCACCAGCAAGAATCTCTCTTGACCTCACCCAACCAATGATGTGGAAGGTGATGTATGCTGTGAATAAGTTTTATTGCCATTGGTAAATAAAGAAGCTGCATGTTAAGCCATGTAACCAATGGCTTAACAGGATAAAGCCAGGCTGAAAGAGATATATAGAAAGAGAGTAGGCAAAGTCAGTAAGAAGCTATGTAGCTGCCACTGGAGACAGAGGCCCTGGAACCTTGCTGGTAAGCCACAGACATGTGGCAATACACAAATTAATAGAAACAAGTTAATCAAAGATATAAGAGCTAGCTAAAATATGCTTAAGTGACTAGCCAAGCCATGATTTAAATAAAGTTTCTGTGTGATTATTTTGAGTCTCAGCAGCCTTTGCTGAAAATTGTCGCCAGTGTGGTCACCTAAATCTACTTAAAAACCTGAGAGAGCTTAAAAAGGAATTCTACACACACACACACACAAATAAAACAGAGTTTAATGTAGCTCCTTGCTCTGTTTGCTGGCTTGCTGTGGCTCCTTTAAGACAGATCTTTCTGACTCAGCCTTGGCAAAGAAGGCTTGCAGCAAGCTGGCTTCCTGGTCCACTAGCACAAATGTCTCTGACTGTTTCAGGAGATCTGGCATTGGAGTATTCAACAGGGTTTGTGAGCAGCGTGTTACAAACTACTTAATGGCATGACATAGACTCGCTGTATACCTGGAACTGGGGCAGTATGCATGGCTTGCAGAGGTGATGAACATGCCTCTACCATTTTGGACTGGGAGGATCCAAAAGGCAAAGCAGCCTTAGTCTTAGCCACCCTGCTTTGCATTTTAAAAAGTGGTCTTGATCAGAAAAGGATTACAGATATGCAATAAAGACAGATTCAGATTTTAAAAAAAAAAAAGGACCTCTAAATGGGTTACAGTGTGTTTTAAAAATGTACGCAGGAGAGAGAAGAAAAAGATTATAGAGAGTAATAAAAAAAATGGTTTTTAAAAATAAAACAAAGTCTTTAAAAAGATGGAGTACAGACAGTCAGATAAAAGGAGTAAAGAAAAATAAGCTAAATAAAGATGGAAAATACACAGAGAGTCTGCATTATGTATATTATTGTATTTTCTTTGATTTTTTTTTTTTTACTGTGAATGAGCTAAGTACAGAGAGACATTTAATTGTATGGGCTGCTAAACTAAACCAACATATATATTTTAGAGGTATCTTGAGTTCAAAATTTTGGTCTAAGGACTTGTTGCTTTGGAAAAGAAGTTTTTCTTCTATTTCCACAAAGGATAAGAACTTGTGGATTCCTTCCAGACTAATGTAGTTTGATGGACCAAGATCCCCAGAAAGGTTGCCATGAACACCCCCAAAAGTACTTCAGCCAACAAAAAGCATGAAGCAGTTTGGAGAAACCTATGCCCGAATTCCCAAAATATTGTTTATAAATGTTTGTTTACATTTAAATGGAGATATATTTGTTAAAGACATATGCATTGGTATAGATCTTCCTTTATTGATACAAATTTAAGGTCAATTTTGTTATGTATATTTATGCTCTTGATTTAGGTATTGTGTTTCTGCAGCTCATTTAAAAATGTAATCTATAATTGAGACATATCAGTTAATATAATAATATAATACCCAAGCTTGTAGTCATGTTAATAAGTTTTCTGGATATACAGAGATGTATTTCAGATGGATAAATTTCTTCAGATCTTTCAAAGACTATATAATATGGCATTTGAAATGTTTTAAGAACTTAGACTTTTCATGACAATGAGACACATCTTCTCCTGGTAGCACCAATCTACTTCAAGAGAATGATGGACTTCATAGAGGCTCCTTATGGAGTTTGTTATCCATTTGAGCAAGAAACTGGTCTTGACTGAACTGTTGACTAGACTTGCAGGACCCACAGAAAAATGACTGTTGAAGTTGCCTAAAGAAGGTGAGATAGTCTTTTGGGATTCCTGTTTCATGAAAGAGTCTGCCAAGCATTCTGCAGGATACAGAAGAAAGTGACTGACAACCTGCCAATTTAGGTGAAACTATCTTTGAAATTTCTGGCTTCCTGGAAAAGTCTGTCAGATACTATGAGCCAGTAGGCTGAAGATCGGTGCCCACAACATTACAGAAGAACTTTGGGTGACTGCCCAGGCAGCTAGATGTCTTTATCAATTATAGAGTTTTGGAAGTTGCTTACAATGCACTTCCTGGTTACTTAGGTAATATAATATCCTTCTGGAGTCTTTGATGGAGTTAAAGAATAGATAGTTATAGTTTTCCTTAGTTATGATTAAAGACAAAGTAGATATAAATATTGTTAAAGTTAAAACCTTCCTCTTTGTTTAAACAGAAAAGGGGAAATGGTGTAGAAAGTCCTTCTGTATATGTGTTTCTTTTATTGGTTGATAAAGAAGCTGCTTTTGGCCAATGGCTTAAAGGAATATAACCAGGCTGGAAGAGATTTATAGAAAGAGTAGGCAGAGTCAGTGAGAAGACATGTAGCTGCCACTGGAGACAGACATACTGGAACCTTGCCACTAAGCCACAGCCTCGTGGTGATACACAGATTAATAGAAGTGGGTTAACCAAAGATATAAGAGCTAGCTAGCAATACGCTTAAGTGATTGGCCAAGCAGTGATTTAAATAATACAGTTTCAGTGTGATTATTTTGACTCTGAGCAGCCTCCACCAACAAATCAGAAACATACTTAGAAGTTTTAAGAGCATAGTTTATCCCTGTCAAATTTGCATATTACAAAGCCACCACAGTATCATTAAATCTCTACTCTAATGGAGTAATATTCAGAAAGAGGTAATATTGCTGGGAATACTGAGAAAGCATGAGAATGAGGCAAGTTGGTTAAATTCAAAAGGACTAGGAAGGGTTAAAAATAGGGCTTCTGAAAGGGTGAAAGATTCTTCTGGCTCTAATTCAAATTGTCTCCACTCCAGCTCCATCTGATCTGAGAAAGGAGTCTTGTCTAGTATTAAATGTGAATATCAGTTAAAATTGTCTGATTAAATACAATGAGTATTTTCTCATTTGCATCTGCTGGTTCTCCCATAGAATACCACATTTTTCTCCTCAGAATATTAGTATGTTTAGATGCCAAATATATTTCTTATCTTCCTGAGTTGTGGGTTATTTGGGGTAAAGAAATGACACTGTGTTTTTTTCCCAAGCTCCAGTAGTTCTGTAACACAATTAGGACACAACATGCTCTCATTTTATGGAGAGTGCCTGTGCATTTGTAGCCTCTAAGGGAGACCATTAGCATGATGCAAGATCTTCCACACCATCAGGTAATCTTATGCTCATAGTAGTGATTTTAGTAGGTAAAGATTCCTTATAGACAGGAAAAAAATTGAGTTAAAGAACTTAGCCCATAGAGTCCTTAGCATTAGGATCCAGGATATAAGAGTTTTGACAGTAGATAAAGAAATAAAGGCCTTGCCAAATAGCATTTCTGAGCAGAGTGTCTTGACCCATTTCCAATTTTTCCTAATCTAGTGGCAAGAAAGGCCATGGGATCAGCATGGATACTTAAGACATTAGGATGTAAATCATATTATCTGCAAAGTTACAGGACCAAAAATAATTTAGGCACACAACTTAAAAAGTGTTTCATCCATGGTAACCGAAAGAGTACAGCACAAATCTGGTTTAATGGCTCTAAGGAGTGAACATTACTGAAGGAAAAATAAAACAAATTTGACATTCCAAGAGAGAAATGTAACAAATGATAATATACTGGACATGTTTTTGTCATAGTACTTTATCAAACTTAACCCTTGACACTAAACATGATATTCTGTCCTATATAGTTATATGGCTTCATGCTTAGACACAGAAAAACAATGACAGTTTGCAGGGCTGCTTTGAGAGCCACTTAAAGAATGAGTTGTAAGTCTCATGACTACTTTCCGTTATGGTTTTCCCTGCAGATGAGCAGGGAAAATTTAAAAAAATACCACGAAATTTAGAGCCAATCATTCCAACTACTTAGCTACATCACCTTGATCAATGACTACAAAAGAGTCTTTATGGCCTTTATACTCATTAAAGTGGTTTGAGAAGCAAAAATGCTGGTTTGGGAATGGTTGTCAATACCCTTCTTCAAACTCATGAACATGATTTAAAAGAGTCCTTCCAAGCCAAGTTCTCCTTCCTTTCATCACATTGGAGCACCTAGTTAAACAGCAAGGAAATGTAAGGGAGCATTCAGCAATCTGTTCTACACATATCTTTTTGCAGCCAAATTGCACCTGTAAAGGTGAAACAGAAACTCTTTGGTTTCAGAACAAACAGGCCCTGAATGGTTTATGGTTTATGCAATAGCTACTGTGTGTTGCTGTTTTTTAATTAGCATATATATGGGTCCCTTTCTTCCATCACATGTTGTTATGGTGGTGGTAATTCAAGGAAAGTATCCTGAGCATTTACATTGTAGGGCATTGTGATGATTTGTGTCTTGGGGCTGGTACATGCTGTGCTTTACATCTGCTCCCAAGTCATCCCTGTATTTCATATTCTCATATTGCTTTTAAAAATTAGAAATATTGTGAGTTTTAGAGCTTGCCTTTTGTTGTTATCATTTTTACCCACTAGGAATTTCTTTCTTTTATGTACTCTGTTCCCCACTATGAAACTCAAATCAATTCTACTGAATGGTGGCAATTTTCCCCTAAAATCTCTCCTAACAATAATGAATTGTCCACTTAATCCATTCCTGCAAATCCATTGGATGTTTATTATTCAAAACAACAAACAGTATTTTCTCCCATTTGGTCAGTGACTAGGCTTACACTCTGCCTTTTAAAAATGTCTCGTGAATAATTAAGGATTCAAGTTTTGATTAGAGAAACTAAACACACATTTGATGAGCAATCGGTACAATTTCTCCATGTTACAATATTTTAGTAAACCACAGGGTTCAACTGAGCAAATCATCCTGCAGATAATGTCCTTACCTTTTCAAGTTGCTTTTTGTCTTAGTTAGGGTTTCTATTGCATCCAAGATTGAGAAAAGTAATAATAAAAAAGTAATAACAAGAACCACATTCATAAAAATTTTTAATTTATCAAGACTGTTCAGAGAGTTTTATGTGTGTATGTTCAATTGTTTACATCATCTCTCCTTATTATCCTACTTAAGCTTATAGGGGAAATTATTATCCTCTTTTCACAGATTTATAAGTTGGGGGTAATGGGCATAGGGTACTTACTCACCTGTCTTTGGGGAGACACCAGGTAAGTTGAGCTTTGAAAGAGGTTCTGATGCAGTGTGTGCATTGGTACTATAGCTTCTGAGCCGAAAGAGATGGAAAGCTTCAGTGTTTACATCCCTGGCCTCCACATTAAGTGTTCAAAAGTGGTTTTCTCCAGTGTTTCTGTTGCTGTTACTCACAAGTATATCCTTGACTCGTTCTCTCCAGTCTACATTGAAAACCAAGGAACAGAGGTGGGCAACAAAAAGTTGCTAGGTCACCTGGTCAACAAAACAAGGCTGGCTACTCTCCCATCATGTCTTTCATGTATTATTAACCCGTTCATTGAACAAGATGCCTTAAGTTTCTTTTCTTCTGTCCTGGTTGCATCCAAGAGTAACTAGGCCTAAGGTATAGCCAGACCCACACGCCCACTTCCTTTCCCAGAGAAAGCCATCATCCCATGAGCCTGTGTTAACCTGCACCCCTGGGACTTGCTTCTTAATTACAGCTTAAAAGTATAGAAAGAAACACAGAGTCCAGATCCTCTGCTACCAAGATTCAGAGGTTAATTAGTTATTTTATACTAATTAGATATTAGAGGTATTCATTAAATGATTATTATTTTCATTTTCAGTAGTTCTTGGTGTTCATGGTGAAAATCTTTTAAATAAAAGGTCCCGTTTTACCAAAATGGCATGCTGGCAATTTAATATTTAATAAAATGGTTTTTGTTTGAATGTTTATTGGGGCAGAATGGTATATTTCACAGATTGACCTCAAATGTACTATGTAGCTGAGGTTGTTCTTAAACTTCTGGCCCTTTTGCCTCCACCCCCCAAGTGCTAAGGCATATGCCCCACACACCCTGTTTTAAATACTTTTTTTCAATAACATCCAAAATAATCCAATTGAATCACATAAACAACTACCTTCAAAAAATCTTGGGATTTGCACAGATTTCCAATAACGTCTAAGGAAAAATGAGCATGCGAAGAAAAGGAATCTTGTGAACTAAGTAGTGAATCAGTTGTGCCACTCTCAAATGCCATTTAGATGTGGCCATTGCAAAACAAATCAAATGTACACAAAGAGATCAGTGATGCCTCTTCATCCACCCATACAAGCTCTCCCACAGCAGGTATTTATTGTTCAGTGACTGCAATGGCTATAAATAGAAGCATAGTAAATGTTTATGCTGTTTTATGAAGCAGGTGGCCTTGTGGACCTAAAATATACGTGAATCTACATTCCACTCCCTCATTTTTCTTTACATCCCCTGATTTGAAGACACACAGTGTATTAGAGGTCACTGGTGACTTACAGCTGAACACGGAAAGGTTAAAGCCTGAACGTCTACTTCCTAAGAGATGCATCTAGTTAGGCTCCAGGCTCTGTGATCATTAAGTACTAAAGTCTTGAATTCATTGAAGTGTTTTAAAATTCAGCCAGTGTAGCCCTAGCTGCAAGGGCTACATTGCTTTTTCCCTGATGTGCTAGGTGTCCGGGGAGCTGACATAGAGTGGCTGCTGCATGCTTGGAGAGGGAAGTGCCACCTGCCAAGTCCAAAATTGCTGCTGGGATTAGGAGAAATTCCCAGACTGCACCAGGGCAGAAGCAAACAGCCAGTCTGCCCTGTCAAAATAGTGAGATGAGCTAAAAGAGCTCAAAACGTTTACTCCCTGGAATCTGCCACAGCAATTGCTGGCTAACATGGACACAATTTAAAATTAATGGGATTTAGTTGAAAATTGCAGCTGGGGGAAAGGTTAAAGACCAAAAAGTAGGACAATGAAAATGAGATAGGTGGTAATTTTCTGAAGTTTCGTAAGCATCTTTAATGAGTAAGTCATTCTTATGGTAACCCACATTCCATGCTGCCTTGTGGCTGAACCACATCCACATTGTTCAACAGCCACTGCCACTCACATGGAGAATGCAACTACTGAGTATGGCTTGTTCAGCTTTGTATCCCTAAAGCTCCCCATATGAAACTATGCTTAACTGAAAACTAAAATGCACCACATATGAAACATGCTTAATTGAATATTAAAAACTGATAAAAAATAATTTCTATCATTGTCTTAAATATAGCAGGGCTTTGAGTTTAGGTAACGTACAAAATTAGACAGTGGCCAGATGGATGGCTTACAAATTATAAACTCATATATTGCTGCCATCCTATGGAGACAAATCAGTCACTGGATGTCACTATAGATGACAGGACTTTTCCCTTGCCTCTGTCTTTCAGTCCACAATGCTGTCCCATCCCACATAAATGAGAATCCTGTTTTATCCACTGGACTCCAGAGAAGAAAGAAACAATGATTTTCAGTAACCATTTTACTGCTATCACTAGCCTGTATTAAAATTGCATAGACCAACTTTTTAATCACTTGTAAACATGTTAATGGAAACATTTATGGTATACTCACAATGCAGCAAACTTCAGAATTTCCTCTCAAAAACTCAGAACTCTGTTGGTTATGATAAGATCCAGTCAAAGGCTAGAAGAATAGTAGTTGAGTTGGTGGTGTTTGCCAACAAAACATGGGGACTCGAGTTTGGGCGTTAGCAATGCCCCCACTTCCCCCACACAAAAAACCTGCCATGATAGTGTACATTTGTAATCTTAGAACTGTGGAGGCAGAGGCAGGCAGATCCTTAGTCAGCTGTCCTAGCTTACTTGGCAAGTCCCAGGTCAGTCAGAACAAGAAGTGAACACCTGAGAAACAATATCCTTATGGTTGGCTCTAGCCTCTACTTGTATCTGCAAGCCCCCATCCCACCCCCCACACAAACATACTGAAAAACTTTCAAAGACAAATGGAAATGCACATAGGTCCCTCCATGAATACTTTGAGGATTACAATCACTCCCAGCACTCGAAAGTCAAGCCTAGTGTACAAAAATTGAAGTCCAGTTAAGGTCCATTAATTATAAGGCAATTCCTCAACCAAACAAGAGTTTGGCCTTAAATCAATACTCAATTAAATACTTCCTACAGTTCTAGCCATTAATTGCTCTGCAGCTTAGAAAATAACATTCTAACTGCTTGTAGAAAGGTAATCAAAATCAGTGTGTGAAGTTTAAGCTTTGCTCTTTTGTGATCATCTTTCCTCAACAAGGAAAATTAATTTCTTCAGTGACTTATAGCCAAGCATTTCCAACGCACTCATAACTGTTAAAAACTGAGGACAACAGCAAGTAACAGATTTTGGTGGTAGAATAATATTCAATTTATCCTAAAGGACAAGCAAGACAAAAATAGCATCCTTGATCTTCAGGAAAGAATTGCCTTTGAGAAATGCCATCACTTCTATATTGGATGTTTAGTTGGAGACACACAGAACATTTGCTGTCCAGGAGATATTGAATGGAAAATGTTTACAGGATAACATCTCCTAGCTGCTGCTGGCAAGGGAACATTTAATGGTAAAAGGGCCATGCTATCTTGCTCTGCAATGAGGAATCAGTTTCGAGCTCAGGTCTCAGCACAATGAGACTCCTTCTGCCAAAGGTGATTTACAATGATCCCCCTAGTGAGCTTAACCCAGCATGTACATCGCCCGCTGGGAGACTTGGGATTAAGGATATCCACATTAAACAGAGCCTCAGAACCCAGAAAACTCACAGAAATCACCACTGTAGGTGAAGAATGGGGAGAGAGAAGAATATAATTGAGAGATGCTATAGAAATATAAATGCCGTGCATTCGGGGAATAGCTAATGCTTCAAATACGGGAACTAGGAATTTACAAAGCCCATATGTGGAATGAAGTTCTACCTTAGCTTTCGACTGCCAGGGAAAGGATGCTCTGAAAATGCGAAGAGGAGCCACAGGGCAGAGATTCTGGAAGAAGACCCTACTGTTCTCCATTGCACATTCATGGTGTACTGTGCTTTGCTTAGAAGAATGACTTGCAAGGTGCTCGCAATGATTTTATTTGTGCCAGATGTGAAATGATCTTTTATGAGTTCAACTGGCAAGAGTGGGCTATGCTGTATTTCCCCACTATGTATCCATTGTGCCCTCTAAGCCTCTTTTTATTTAGTAATTTATATTTATTTGTGCTAAGATTTTTATGCCAGATCTCATGTATGCTAAATACAAGTTCTCCACAGAGAGCTACCTCCACTTCTATCTGATCTCACGTTTTAGAAACATAGACAGGCTTTCTCCATGTAGTTCAGTCTCGTTGGGGTTGGAGAGCTTTCTGTGAAATAGATAACTCCTGAATTGAGATATAGAGCTCAAATAATTTTCCAACAATAGCAATGAAGCATAGTAATTATTCTTCTGTGCCTGTTCCTTATCCTTGTCCTCCATGGCAAAATTTTTGAGGACAAAGGATCAGCTAGCACAATGGAGGGAGAAGAGGAAGTCATAAGGGACATGCTGGGTGAATGTAATGTTGATGTAGATGTTATGTCCAAATCACAGAATCCCCCAACGACCATCAGGAAGTCCGAATCTATATGTAAGAGCAAAGAGCCTTTTTCAAGCTCAGGCCTGGACACTCCTGTCTCCAACATAGCAGTATGAGATCAGAGAGTCTCAAACTCGATTGGGATGAGGTTTTGTCATAGCAGAGGTTGAGGTGAGGTGATTTCTAAGGGTTGAGGAACCCTGATTGGCTGGCATTTGCCTAGGGGTATCTTGGTGAAAGGGAATGGATGTGTGCTGGGCTAAGGGACATCTGGTGATCCTATCTACAATGGTTGGAACTTTAGGTATTGCTTCTGAAATGTTAGGTATTTTCCCCTTGGATGCTGATTGGTCTGTTTCTGGGTGGTACCTGGGTAGTCTCAGTTTGTGGTCTTTACTAGAGTCAGATGTTGCCATAGGGTAAACTGAAACTCAGGCTTACTTTCTGGCTGGTTTCTATTGAGCCTATAGCCAAGCTGCCCTGAACCCTACAGTGGGCACAGCGGTAAAGAGGACCAAGGCCTCAGATCATTGCAAAACTGGCAAAGCCTTTCTTCTCTGGTCCAAGTACATCAGTGTATAGGCAAACTGGCAACCACAGCTCTGTCCTTCCAGCCTGAGACTGCTGGCCTATAGATGCCACCTACCTAGACCAGCTAATTCCTCCTGCCATGCTGCGCCTAACAAACACCCCACGTTTCTAGACTGCAGCCATAATGCACAGCCCACCCGGCCCCAGCTTTTCTCGTGTGTCTCTGTGTGGCTGTCATTTCTTCAGTACCCAGCTGCCTAGTCAGGTTTCCAGATCTAAGCCTTGTGAGCCATTGCAGCAAGGCACCGCAGCAGAGGGGAGAGGGCCGAGGTGTATCTTATAAAGACCAAGTCTTCAGGTTCCAGTGACACTGTCTATTTCCTAGAAGTTTCTAATGGTTTTTAAGGAGCTAGTCAGAACTGAACAGAATTGGGAGACTTTCTGGCTAGGTCTTTTCCTCATGTTCAGCAACTTACAAAACCAAGGATAAGAATGTCGGGATTCTAATTACTGGTCACAGGAATGGGACCTGAGTCACATCTCTGGCCCTGGGAGGAGACATGACAGACATTCTGAACTTCCCAGGAGGCCATTAGTTGATAACTATCTAAATCAGGTTTCAGGAGCTTTAAACCTTTTACAATTGCTGTAGAGCAGGAAGCTTTCTGATAAACAACAAGGACATGCCATTGCCCCTCCTGTAAGACTCAATCCAAATGAGTCTGTCAATCACTCGGACATGGAAGTGCCCCTCAGGAAAGCTGTCTATTCCAGAGACATGACAAAGAGTATAAGGCCTGCTTATAAACGAAGGCAGGCTCAGCGATCTCTCTCTACACTTCTGGTCATGTGAGGGCTTTCCTCCCAGTGGGCCCCTCAGTTGAGGCAAGCTCTCTCCTCCTAAGAGTGGTCCATTTTGTTCTGTAATAAACTCTATCCAGCTTCTATATTATGCTCTGTGTCTCCTATGAATTCTTTGTATGGAGATCACAAGTTTAGGGGAATCAAGAGAAGAGAAGTCCATAGTGAGAACAGGGTAACAAAGGCCACCTTGGTCCTTTCTATTTAATAAAGGGAGTCGTTTTCTCTCGCCTCTGCACTAGGTCAGCAGCCTCGCTGATGCCCAGAGCCCATATATGGCCATGATTTATGTCAGAGCCCTGGCATGAGAGGATATATCCTAAAACGAGCCATTTCTCCCATCTTGTCCACTATCACAGTATCGCCATAATTTTCTCACTTGCTGTGGACATTCCACTCAGGAGCCATTATGGAATTTTCCTTCCAGAGAAGAGCGATCATCCTGTTTCTCCCTTGCATCAACAACTCACATGGAAGGGCTCCTCACAGAAGCCTGGAAGCAGGCTTCCCACTCCTCTCAACACCGCTGCATCTCTGCTCTGTCCCCATTCTCACTTCAGGGACACTGCCCCTGCTTCATCCTTCCTTCCTACTTTACAGTATGGCTTTATGGTTCTTCTTCTAAGCTTTGTGTTTCAGATGGTTATAACTTGGAAAACTATAATTTGGAAAGTTGTTTTCAAGAATGTGCTCTGGTCAATCACAAGCAGAGATCTGGGGTTGGGGAGGTAAAATGCTTGTCAATTAGGCATAAAGACCCAAGTTCAGATTCTTCAGCACTTAAATAAAAAACCCAGAGGGAACCTATTGAGAGATAGGAGTTAGGTTCCCTGGTAGGCAGATGAATGGGGGGAGGAGCCACAACTAGGTACTAAAGGTAAGTTCCAACATGACTAACTTCATCTTCTCTCTAATATGAATCTTGAAGTTTAAAACAAAGGCCTTAAAGACTTTCTTCTCCCACCAGTAGGGCCCTGCTGACAGACTGGCTCAGTAAGTTCAAGGCCAGCTTAGGGTAGGTTAAACAACAGTTATGGGCCAATCAGTCATCCTATCTTTCTTCAAACTGACCAACACTCAATTAGGGGAGGAAAACTCCTCAGAGGCTTGAAGAACCCACTCCCTGAGAAGAGACTGGAGCTCTTGACTTCCTGGGATCCCCATCTCTACCCCCATTCCTACACTTTGCAGAAGGTCTTTTTCTCTGTTTACTGTATACCTGTATTTCCTCAACCCTAATAAATGTCTGTCTGCTACTTGTGATTTTGTCTGCTGTTGTCTGTTGTGCCTGAGATTTCTCTGCTGCTACCTGTTATACCTGAGATTTCCCCTGCCTTTTAAATTGTCAGAGAAAATGAACCCAATCGAGACCCCTAAGCTGTATCATCTGGTGCCTCTAAACCCAGAGCTTTGGAGAGATAGCCCAAAGGATCCCTGGGACAACTGATCAACCATTCTACCTCAATCAGAGTTCCAGGTTCAGTGAGAAAGGTACCCAACATTGCCCTCCATGCTTGAGCATGCGTGCACATACACACACACACACATACACACACACACAAAGAGAGAGAGAGAGAGGTCCAGGTTTTAATAACATTATGTCTACAATGGCCTTCCAGAATCCATTTTAGGACCATGGATCATATTTACAGATTTGTTCTCTTAGCAACGCAAATACCACATTCTAAGGTGCTCCAATGCTGCTTGGAAGGAGTCTGGTACTGCAATGGCCCTCAGCACATGCATTATCCACTTACACTTACAATGCTTAGCAAAGAGGGATACTGAGGTTCAGTAATATGAACGTCTATAAGGCTGCATAGTTAAGGATGGGACCAATGAGTAGAATCCATGCAGAATCCAGAGTCAGGTTATTGAGTTATGATACCTAGAGACACCTATACTGATGGTGATATACAGAATAACTCACACAATGAAAGGAGGAACACAAGTCTACTTCTAATAAGTTATCTAAATAAGTATATTGACTCAGCTACTGGTGCCCAAATTAATCTGTAGCAGCATGCGTTGCTCTAATTTCACTGGTGGCTTCAAAACCCTTTTCAATAAGTCCTTAGTCACCATTAGGAAATGCTAAAGATCTTTCTGACCTTTTCTCAGGGTGTCACCCATTTCACCAGAGGAAACGGTGGAAAAAGCTGATCTTCTCTCCTGTACTGATTATTTTGTTTTCCTATGTTATCTATCTGTTTAATTATATGGACCACTGCTAAGAATGCCTAATGGATAATATTGCAAACTTGTGTAACTCAGTGGAGAACTAAGCCCTAAAAGTTCAAATGTAATCAGGAAGCACAAACCTGCTAATGGACTCCCTGGGATGGGTCACACAAATTAAGAAGTTTGACTTGGAACCCGTTAAGTTAGATTAGGGAAGAGTGTCTAGTCTAAAAGTATAATTATAATTTTTTCTCTAGATGTACCAAAAATGAATTTTCAACAGAAAGGAGAATGCACTTATGGATCATATGATTCTGATATTAAGTCACATTGTTACTGATACTCAACTAACTATATTCTAGAACCCAGGCATAGAGTAACATACCATTAATCCCAGCACTCAGGAAGCTGAGACAGGAGGATCACCATGAGCTCCAAGCTAGTCTGTGCTCTGTAGAGAATGTCAAGACAGTCTGACCTAAGAGTAAGACCCTGTCTCAAACAAGCAAATACAACAAAAATTAATCCCAGGCAGATAGTATATTTTAATATATCAATGTAACAATATTTATTTAATATATTAATAAATGAAAATTTTTATTATCTATCAATTTGATTATTTCATTTGAGATATATTTTATTTAATACTTGTTACAAACTTTAAATCTGTACTAGCCCAATGATAATTTATTCAGCATATGTCATATTAAAAATAAATGATACTCAAATTAAATTTGACTTTGGGTCTGGTTAATTTTGATGTGTAATACTTTGATTTACTTGCAAGTCTTTTTAATAATAAAATTTACACAATTAAAAGAGATTTTGAGTCAACATACCAAGAAAAATGAAGGGAGAGTTTATTTACATCTGCAATACTGCTTTTTCAGCATGCGTCATTCACTGTCCTATCAGGAAAGCAAAGAAAGTTCAACTGCTGCTTTGTTGTAGGAAATTTAACACAAACATTAAATTACGAAAGAAGGGCTGGAGTAGCCAGGAGGAAAAATGTCATTTCTCTGCCGCTAGTCTCCACCACGCCAGGCTGGAGCAGCAGAAAAGGCTTCTCCAATCAGCACACTGCCCTGCCCAATCAGAGTTCCTGAGGCCACAAGGCTTCTATGATGTGGAATCATTGCTAAATCTGCTCCACAGACATCCACACCCTGTTGATAGTGCGAAAGCCCTGAGGCCCGGATTCCCTGTAAATGTTACAAAGCTGGGACAGAGAAGCAGGCAGAATGCAGGCATGCCTGTTCAAGCACCTACCTCCAGCATTACTTTGATGTACCCAGTACAGCCATGGTTGCCTGCAAACATACAACCTGGACAGGCAGTAAGTGCTCAGACAGCTGAAGTCAGTACTCCATATGCACACATATGTACATGTGCACATGTACACATATGCATACACCCATACACAGACACACATACACACGCACGCACACATGCACACACACTTTCCTTTCTCAAAACCCTTCAATCATTTTCCAGTTCCTTCCTATATCTAGTGTGCTGGTTCTCAACCTTCCTAATGCTGTGATATTTTAACACAGTTCCTCATATTGTAGTGACCCACAACCATAAAATTATTTTTTTGCCACTTCATAACTATAATTTTGCTACTGTTATGAACTGTAATGTAAATATGTGATATGCAGGATATCTGATACGTGATCCCTGTGAAAGGATCTTTTGGCCCCCCTCGGAAGGGGCTGTGATCCATGGGTTGAGAACCACAGGTCTAAAGGAAGACACCTGGCATGGAAATTTCTGGAGTATATCCCCACATGGTGAGGGCAGCATGCAGGACTCTATCTACCTCCCATGTCGTAACTACTTTAACCTTCCTAACAACAGCCTCTGGGAAATGCCAGATCCTATTCCCATCCTTCCCTCTCTTCTGCTAACTTTGAAATGAGAACAGATGCCTCTGGTCTTCCAGTAATTATCTGTACAATTTTAACATATTCTCACAAAAAATATTTCCCAATTATTCCAAAAGTTAATATATCTGCCCCCCTTAAAGAGGAAAAAACATACTTTGCCTTCCATTTTCCCTTTCCATCTTCCCCACTATTGCTACCCTAAATTTTAGTGTCGTGGTTTAATACCTTTTTTAAATTCAGCATTTGAGTAAACAATTTGGCGGCATTAATTACAGCCACAGTGCTCTACATTCATCAATGATAGTAATTTCTGACATTTTTTAATATTCCCAAGAAGAAACCTTTATAGCTACCAAGTAACAGTTTTCTATCCCCCCCCACACACACACTCCTTACTTCTCTTAAAGGCTAATCTATTTTTTCCTCAATGAATTTTCCTGTTGTGGGTATGTTGTATAAGTGACATTATGCAGTATTTGTCTGGTTTATGGTATGTAGCTGGTGTAGAGTCGTGTAGGCACTGTGAATGCTCCAGTCTCCGTGAGTTCGTATGAGCTTTGCTCAGTTGATTTGCAGGGCCTAGTTCTTCTGGTGTCCTCCATCCCCTCTGACTCCCACATTCCTTCTGCCTCCTCTTGTGTGGGGCTCCTTGAACTCCAAGGGGAGGGATTTGATGGAGACCTCCCAATTAGGGCTGAGTGTTCCAAGGTCTCTCTCTCTCTGTGTCTCTCTGTGTGTCTCTCTCTGCATCTCAGGCTGTGAGTCTCTGTATTTGTTCCGGTCGGCTTCAGAAGGTAGCCTCTCTGATGATAGCTAAATAAAGCACCGATCTGTGAGTATAGCAGAATATCATTGGAGGGGGGCCACGTTATTGTTATTTTTTCTTCCCCTTTAGACCAGTGGCATTTGGTTTTACCTAGGTCTCTATCTACATATTTATCTACCTATCTATCTATCTATCTATCTATCTATCTATCTATCTATCTATCTATCTCTCTATCTAGTCTTTGGTTCTTGGTCACCCAAGCAGTATCATAAAATTCTAGCATGAGCAGTGATTGCACTAGGAATTTGGTCCAGCTACTTCACTTACAGATGCATAGAGGAGGTCCCCTGTTACTTTCAGAGATGATAAATACATATCTTTTCATCAGAGATTACTCTAATTTTCTCTATTAATCTGCTGTTCCTATTTATCTCAATTTGATGGATATGCTAATCTCATATATCTGATAATTTAACTTTTATTTGGATTTACTGGATAAATAAGAATGTTTTTGATTAGCCAGCTGCTCCTAGAACTTATTTTAAATGTATAATCTATAAAGCTCTATTTT